>VYZS01104338.1:0-58995 GCA_013400695.1 Neodrepanis coruscans
TTCTTCCTAATACCCAATCTCAATCTACTTTTCTGAAGATGTGTCCTGGAGGAGAGTTCACTCCTGCTTCCCATCCTCCCCACAGTCTCCTGATGGATTGCTACACAGCCATGTAAGGTACAGGGTGCAAGATGAAGTCAGCTGGCTATGGGTGATGCCAGGGGACATGAGACCATCTCAGAGAAACCCCACACATTCCTGAGGGCTTTACTGATCACCTTGTTTTGGTGATCAGGTGTTGAAGAGGCTTTTTTTTTTGAAGAGGTGTTGAAGATGCACATGTGATGGGGAAGGGGACACACGTCCTGAGCAGGGCATGTGTTCAAACTCTCGGGATTGAACCTGGACTAGACTGGTGTCCAAGGCCTCAGAGACACCCCCAGCCACTCTGCCCACATGCACAGACCCCTCTGCAGCAGCAGCACAGCCAGACCAGCTTGCACAGCCTTAGGGAGAAAGACCAGTCTCTCAGTCCCCAGTGTACTGGGCCCTGGGCACTCTTTGTGCTGGTGCTCTGCTGCTGCCCTCAGTGCATGGTGACCAGTGAGGCTGACTCCCCTTTCCTGCAGGCTATGCTAGGCGGTAAAGAACACATATCAGCTCGTTGGGATCGATAATGGAAGAGGTGACTCACAGGGTTTCCAAGCTGAGCAGCCCATCAAAACCATTGGCTCCCAGGCTTTGGATCCGGTTGTTGTGCAGGTGCCTGCGGACAAAACAGAAATAGTCAGTGGAGGTGCAAGCTGACCTTTTCCTAAGATCTGAGCTGTGGTTTAGGACATCCTGCGAGCTGAGCACAGCCTGGGCTGGGATGTCATTAGGACTTACAGGGCTACATCTCTTGCACCATGAGACGTGCTGTGTGCAATAGTGCTTGCACAGCAGCTACAGAGCTCTTATTTCTCTCAGTAATTCCAGGCTGATGTAGGAGTTTCCCTGAGATCTCCACCTTCACAGCTGCCAGGTGACTGTGGATGAACATGCTTAAGCAAGAAGCCTCAAGAAACACCCTAGAGCTCATCATACTCTGGGCCCAGCCCACCATGTGGCTTCAACAGCTGTTCATGGGCACTGGGAGCTATCTAAGGACACAGTCTTATTTGGACTCCTTGGAGCCTTAGTAGCAGCAAGAAGGCTTTGAGTTCAAAATCATCCTGTTAGTCACAGTTGATTATCTTTATTTGAAAAAAAAATTAAAATGCTGCCAGTTGCTGGACTAGCTCCAGTTTGATTGCAATGAGCATTCTCTTCAGTTTAATGCTTCAGAGTCCCTGGCTCAAATGCTGGGGCCATGCCACAGGCTGATGCACATTCTCTGCACTACAGGAATAATTATTTCCCTATTCTCCTTCATCCTGGTGCTACACTCCATGAACACCTAATGCTTAACGGTTCTGGAGCTCCCAGCCTTAATGCTGGCATTGGAGAGCCATATGATGGGAGCCACTGCAAAGCCATCTGGGGTAATTTTGGCTTGGAAGCTCTGTAGGTGATGAGTTCCTGGAGTTCTGGGTTCTGTGTTTCCATGGGGCTATCATTCGCTCTCGGTCTTTTGGCAAACCCAAGGCCTTAATCTCTGGATTCTTCCTCTCCCATTGTCAAAGAGTCTGTGTGTTTATATGCACATCTGAGTGCTTTTGCCATCTGACTTCATTTACAGCTAGTGTGAACTGTTTGGCTAATTGTGCATCTCCCTCTGAAATCCCAGTGAAGGGCACCTCCAAGTCCATGGAGAGAATTGTTGTGAGCAGTCTGATGCCCAAATCCACTGATGCCCAAACCTGCACTTCTACCAATCTGCATGTAACTTCCTTAATGATGTCCACTGCTGCTACAGCACTCGCCTTTGGGGTCCTTCTGTCCCTTGCTCTTGTGAGCTCTAGACAGGGATGCACCAGCCTTTGTCCAATGCTGCCTCCTTCCAAGAGCCTCAGGGAGGCTTCACGCTGGCAGGTGGATCAATGACTTTTTCATTATTTGCTGCCTGATCTAAATCTGTCTCAGCTTGAAAAATCTCTCACTCCACCTGGATTCAAGTATGAGCATAAGCAGCTCCCACTGCCAAATATTCTAGGGTAAAGCAGGAGGGAGCTGGGAGTGCAGGAACAGCCAGGCTCTCGGGCAGTTTGGTAGGGGCTTGCAAAACAGAAACCAGCCTGAGATGGCTGTTTGTCATTGGGATTAGAATATACAAACATTTCAGTGGAAGGGGAAGGGAGTGAAAAGATGTATGATAAAATATGTTTGCTTCTTTGAGCAAACAGGAAAAAAGAAAAGGATGTTGCCTGCAAGAAAACTTGGATTGCTACTTTCAGAGGAGAAAAGAAGCTTGAGATCAAAATGAGAATCTTACAGGAGAAATTTCTCTTTGTCACAAAAAGAGAAGTTTGAGTCCATATGGATTTGTCTTTCAAATGTTACAGATTTAGATCATGCTGCCCTCACTTCACTTGGTGGTACCAACCATTTTGGTTTGAACCTTTGAACATTGAAGACTGCATTTGGCCAAGAGAGGGTTTAGGTCTGGAGTTGCTCTGGAATCACATTGAGGTACCACGAGAACCCTGTGCCCCATAACCCTGCCTGCTGTAAGGGGATAGTGCGGGGAGAAGGGAACACTGACTGCCAGGGAAGGTGTGAGCTCCCTGGGGGTTTGTTGAGATGGTGTGACAGGACACCTTGTCCAAGCTCAGACATGCTGAGCAGCTGACTGCTATCACTGCAGTCAGGCAAGGAGACAGCATAGCAAAGCAATCACCTGCTGTGTTTATATTTGGCTCTAAAATGCTTTGTTTGGAGGCAGAGTAATGAAAATCATCTGAAGGAAGTTCTTTGTTGGTGAGAAAATTATGAGTAACCAAAAAAGGGAGTTATAAAAAATTTGCTGTCCAAGCTGAACTCTAGAGTTACCCAACCACATGGCAATAATAGAAACAAGAGAACTGGAAAGGTAAACACTTGAAAAGACATTCTTGTCTTCCATCCGCCTTTTTTTTCTACCCTGGTAAACAAATTTTAACAAGTGGAATTGCAACATCTCCAGTGCTAGTCAATTTGAGCTCAGCCCACACGACGTTATATTCTGCCTTGTAAATTACAGCTGGTTTGATAACAGCTTGAGGTACTTGGTTCTGGGCTATAAACAACCCTCAGGATGCAAAAACGTGGGAAGTCTTTAAGCCCTTGCTATTGGAGCTAAGACCCACCACCTTCCTTGGCAAAGACAATGAGCTTTAGGATCTGTGTCTCTTTCTTTGCAGGTCAGTACCGTGGAGAGAAGATGGGTTTGGGGAATCATCCATGGAAGAGACTTTGTCCAGGAAGGAGGACAGTCACTGCTGTTTTGTGGGCTGGCCTGCACCTCCACTAGAAAACAGGACTCTCTGCAACAGCAGTTGTCACACTCTGGCAGGGTGGGACACTGGCCCAGGTGCTCCTGTAGCAGCAAAAATGATGTGGGACAAATGAGCTCCTCTGCTGTGCCATGTGAACCCATGTTGTGTCTTGCTGAAACCAACATAAATGACAGCGGCTGCAGAATCCAGCCGACAGTCTGGGGGAGAGATGCTGCAGCTTGCCTGGTGCCTCAGGGGATGAGAATTTAGAAACAAAACAGAAAAAATCCAACCTATGAGATTCATTTCTGACCCACAATAAGAAGTGCACAACAGATTCTAGGAGGAAGGTTTTCCATCCTTGCCAACAATTTCTTATCAGAAATTGGACATAAATGTGATGTTTCCTCATCAATCATGCAGCACCCCAGTGGAATTTGTTTAGTTTTCATTTTACTTCCTTTCCCATCTATTTTTCTAGTGGCTTAAAAGATCCTGGAGAACAGTATTGTACTGATCTGAGAGACAGTCCAACACAGGCATTAGCTCCAATTCTGGCACTGCCACCTTCAAGGGGACAGAACATTTGTCCTACACACAAGAGAAGCAGGTCAAGTTAATACCTGAATTCTGCTTTAATGAAGGTGCTTTTATGTATGAACAAGGAAAGGGAAATTGTGTCAACATCTGCATTGGGCACTGGTGAAACCATCTATGGCAGGCCCAACATATTGCTGCTATCTGCACTGTTAACTGGATGCTGAGTATTCAGAATGGGTGCAGAGAAGAACAATAAAAATGATCCAAGGGCTGGAAAAAACTAGGATAGAGACTTAGAGAACTCAATCTGTTTAGCTTATTAAGAACAAGATCAAGAGGATGAATGCAGAGTAATGTATAGGATTCTTCCTGCTTAGAAACTGGGTACTAAAATGGTTCTGTGATTTAGTGGAGAAAAGAATAATAAGAACATACGTCTGAAGTCAAAGCCAAAGAAAATTCAAATGGGAAATATGAGCTTTTTTTTTAACACTAAGGATGATTAACCACTGGAACAGACTTCAAAGAAAAGTGGTGGATTCGCCATTGCTTTCATTTTTAATGACTTCAGCTTTTCCTCTCAAAAAGGACAAATGCAAACATTTTCCATCGGTTATTTGCATTAGATTATTAGAACCAAGCTCAAGTCTGACATGAGATGAATTCTCCCACTGGATCAGCCATTGCCATTACGAACTTGCATCTCTATTTTGGCAAACTTGTCCTTTTCCTCAACTTGGCCATGGATAAGTAGAGAAACCTAAATCATAAATGGTGCAAATTCCACAGATTGTTTCCGGCAGTGAAAGACCAGCATGAGACTTGTCTGGTGAAGAACAAAGTTCGATCAGAAGTGACATTCTCAGGGTGCATTAGAGCATGATTTGCTTCCTCTTCAAGTACTGGAGAGGGAAATTCACTTTGCCAAGGCAGTGAGCCTGTCCTCTGAGAGAAAAGGCACTTCTGCAAATTAAAAGGCTCATGAATGGGACCCAGATGTTCCAGGCAATATTGTTCTTAGTGATAATGAATTACATATGCCTGGCACTCCCCACCAACACTGAGACTCCCAAGAACTTCTCAGAGAGAGACTCCTTGCACAGGTGAGGGCAGTGATTCACAGGCTCATCCTGGCACTACCAAACTGGGGGCTTGTGGTGCGGGGAAGCTCCGGATCCCACATATGTCAGAAGAAAAGACTGGCTCTCAGCATCCCTGGAAACAAGGATGTGCTGTTTGATGTTTGCTCCCAGGAAGGGAGGACACTGAAAAGCAGTGAACCCTTTTGAAAATTTTGTCCAGAATTACACCAGAACAAGGACCAAAATAGAAATGGGAATACTGGAATCTTGGAAACTGGTTTTCTCTTCTAGTCACTAAGCCAAGCTATTAGAGAGAGAGCTGCAAGGTGTCCTTGCATGATAAAAACTGTAAGAAGATCCTAAAGATCCTTCATTTACTATCACTACTTTCTGCACACATACAGCTGGAAGGTGCTGCTGGGTGACCTAGGAAGTAAGCACTTGCAGGAGTGGCTTGTCCTCAAAAATAAAACACCTGGAATTCAGGTTGTGTGAATGTCAAGGGCTGTAGTGGGGAGAACCAGTTTTATATGAACATACACACTCACAGGCTTTTAAATATCTCCAGGAAGGAGATCTTGGTGTTTAGTAGCTGTCAGAAAAGCAAATCAAATGGCAGAGATGACTAGAAAGGGGAAAATAGGCACATAGTATCATTGTGCCATTGTATAAACCAGAATTATTTTTTGTCTTTGATACAGGGTCCAGGTCTGGTCTCTCCACTTGAAGGTGTGAAGGAACAAACAAGTGTCATGTGTGAACTTCTGATTTTACACAGACAGTGATGGGACAAGGGGGAAAGGTTTTAAACTGAAAGACGGTAGATTTAGGTGAGATGTTAGAAGAAACTCACTGTTCCCTGTGAGGGTGATGAGGCCCTGGCACATATTGCCCAGAGAAGCTGTGGCTGCCCCATCCCTGGAAGAGTCCAAGGCCAGATTGGACATGGCTTGGAACAACTTGGGATAGTGGAACGCCCTGCCTATGGCAGGGGTTTGGAACAAGGTGATCTTTAAGGTCCCTTCCAGCTCAAGCCATTTTGGGCTTCCGTATTGCAAACTAGATAACTGGATGGGCACTGGAAAAGCTGAGATGAGGGAAGGGTACAACACACAGCAACAAATACAGTGATGGCACAGGGGAGGTGGACACAGAGCTCAAGAATTAGAGGGTGTTAAGCAAAACCAACTAGTAGTGGCATGAAAACAACTTTTCCAGAGCCTTTGTTTTGAAAATACATGTGAGCAGGTAGACAAGGGTCAGGTCCAGACTAGAGGAGTGGAGCATCTCTTTTGCATTATGGGGTATCTCTGCATGTGAGGGTCCTTTTGAGAGTGGACATTCAGCATTGTAGAAATATTTGAGTCAGGGTGATTTCCAGGAGCTAAGGCTCCTAATGGACCCAGAGAGTGAAGGATCTGGTTTTTGACCTAATTTGCTCTAACTTAAGGGATTCTCTGCTATGTGATGAAAATAAAACTACTCTAAGACTTTCTCTATCGCAGTTTGTATTACAGGGCAAACCTCTCTACTGCTTGACCTGTTTTGAAGAGGTCACTCCAACTCTGTGTCCCATCCACATCCCAGCATCTCTGCTGAGAGCTCCTTTGGTGACATCAGGAAAGGAGGGAACTGCAGCCTGTTGCAGCAAGGACACATCTGCAGCATGGGGGAATTCTTGGCAATGGATCCCAAATTGATCCATGTAAGATTTTACTTGTGGACCCCTCTGGGAAGTGGGACTGAAAGAGGTGCTGTGACTCCTGGCTTGAGACTTGACTTTCTGCTGAATTCAGCTGACAGGGGAGATGAGGGACACTAATGAGAACAGCTGTCATGCACTTTATCGGCCTGTCAGCACAGCAGCATGGGGGTTTCAGACTGCTAAATGAAAAATCTTTTTTGCTCAAGAAAGATGATTTTTTTGTAAAACAACCTTTGCTTCATACAAAGCATTAGCTGAAAAGTATTCAAGACTATTTCTGCTTGCAGATACTAAGATACATTTGGTCCTGAATAGATGAGACTGGGAGGTAACGTGTTCTACATCCTATTCCCATAGCTACCCTGATCAAATATCCATCTCCCTTCTGCCATCACAGCACAGTGCCAGCATCCCAGCACACAGAGCCCTTGTTATTAAAGCCAGGAAAAGATGGTGCCAATTACCAGGACTCATGGATTTCATGATGAGTGATTTACAGGAGGCTCTGCTCACTGAACAGACTGCAGCCCTAGTTCGAAACCTGCAGCACCAATTGTTGGGACTAAGATCAGGGAATTCCTCAACAAAGGTGTAATTTATTAGCAGAGATTGAAAACTTAAAGTATTCCAGATTGAGGCTGGGATAGTCTAAAGTTGGTGACTTGTGGCACTGCAGAATGGTCACCCACATCTCTCCCGAAGGCCCAAGGTGTGTGGAGTAGGAGCAGCACATCTCTGCACCTGGGAGGCTCCTGCCTTCAGCTGTGCTCAGCTATGTCTCTGAGTATTGATCAGGCTGTATAGGAGAGATTCTCCTGTGCTCATCCGCATCTGCCCTTGGCTCTTCTCCCCCAGGGGCTCATTTTAATATCTCTATAGCTGGAAGTTTCCAGTGTTTATGACAGCAGCCAGATCTTCTCCATGTACCTGTAAATCCAGACATTTGCAAAGGAATGAACATATATATCATCTGCATCCTGGAAGGAAAAAATCTCCTCTCTAGCTTGGCTGAGTTTTGCGAACATTTGCTTGTCAGTCTGGTGGGTGAGGCTGGAGCAGGGACACAACCCTGGTAGGGACACAGGAGGAACACTGGGTGACTTTCCACTGGCAGTGTGCTGACATGGATTTGCATAGAAGCATGGGAGAGATTTATGGGGCGAATTCTGCCAAACACTTGTGATCCCACAAAAATGTAGCATCGTGTCCCACAGAGCCTGGCAGGATCACACGTGTTCCCTTCCAATTGTATGTGGTGGAACATTATTCTTTCCCTTGTGATCTAATGGTCAATGACTTTTATTTCTCAAGCTTGCCTGTTTAATTAAGGAGTTGCTTCTCGCCCAGAGTATGGGATAAGCCCAAATGAAAGCAGCATGCTTTGGAGGCTGAAATAAAACCCCAAACGTCAACTCACTGCTGGGTGAGCTATTAAAGCTGACTGAAGTGGTTGCATTATGGTGGCCATGGGTTGCCTTGCAGAATGAGCACTATTGTGGGTGAAAACTACTTTTTCTGACTTTTTTCAAGTTGCTTTTCGCATTTCTCCTAAATAAGCCTTTATGCTTTGTCTAAACAGCTGAAGACTATGTTTAATAAAGAAAGTGCTTTGTCCAAGCACTTTCTGTGCTGGATGGTTTTAGTAAACACTTTAAAATTTGAAAGGGAAATAATTGCTAAACTTTCACTAAGGCACTACATGCTGAGGTTACTTAACACCCTAGTATCAGTACAAATTACCAAACTGGAGGTGGCATTTCATGTAGAAAGAGGAGCTCTAAAGCAGTTGGCAATCACACCTGAACTTGCTAATCAACAACAAAGAATTAATAAGTAGCTAATTTGCACACATAAAATTCCTTTTGAAACAAGATAATCTACAAGCTTTCGTTGATAGAAAGGATGCCCCTTCTGAGCAGCTGCCAGAGGGATCAGTTCTTTTTCTGACTGCAGATTATGAGCGATTTAATGTCTCTCTGTCCATTGAGTGAATGTTTTGCTCCTGGACCAGGTATCCTGGAGCAGCACTTCCTCTCCACATCATTCCAAATGCTTTCAGGAATATGCTTATAATGCAAACTGAACAGCAACCAAGGTAAAAAACATCTGACCTGCAGATGGAACACAATCATGCAAGTAAGAAGGCACGGGCTTGGACAAGGTGTTGAGGTTAGACCTTTGGTTTAAAATTGCATTTGATAAAAAGGGGTTTTTTTTGGCATGTTTTCTAAGGAATAAAAATATTGCTCTTTTGACCCAACTGCAAGCTGTTGCAATTTAATTTTTTTCAAGTTGTTAGAAATTCCTGTACTTTTAACACAGGGATTGGAGGGAGGAAAAGAAATTAGAAGCTTTTTTTTTGCTTGAGTCTTCAGGGGAAAAAATATCTGTTTTTTGTTTCCAGATACTGATTTTTTAAAATAAAAAGTATTTTTTTTAATTGTACCAGGAAGCTTTTTAGCTCTTCAGTGAAAAGTGGGGGAACTATGAGAAAAATTGAAGGACAAATTTAGCATTTCATATCAAATGATGGGGATTTCCTGACTCTGAACGAAACCTTTGTCCCCTGCCCTGGCAGCAAAAAACTGCTTCGGGGGAGTGACTCTCAGGTCTTCCCACAGGAGGAGGACCCATGGGCAGCACCTTGTCCCAGCTGGAGGATGCTGTGACTGCGAGGGAGTAAGAAGTGAAGAAGGCTTACAGCACCACGAGGCTGCTGAGGTTCTGGAAGGCGTAATCAGGGATGTGCCAGATCTGGTTGAGGGCCAGGGTCATGGCTTGGAGCGCTGGCAGGTGGTTCAGAGCTCGGACAGGGATCTCCGTCAGGGCGTTATCATCCAGCCACAGGTGGCGCAAGGAGAGCAGCCCCTCAAAGCTCTTCTCGGGCACCACGGAGATAAGGTTTGCATCCAGGCGTCTGAATGGGAAAGAAAGAGTATGGGAATAAGTGAGAGATGGATCTCTCATTGCTTTACCTGCCCGCAGTGTTATGCAAAGAGAGTGATGCTGAGATGGGGTGGATTGATGGCCAAGGAGATTGGATTAGGCTGTAAATAGTGAATAACAAAAGAAGGTATCAGTGTGAGGCTCCCGCCTGTGCTTGGAGATGTCTGACCACTGCCAAGGATCATCCTTTCTTGATGGTCATTTGGTTCTGCCAACTAATGGCAGCTTCTGAAACACAGTGGTTGGGCTGAGTCCTTCTGTGTGGGTCCCCCAGACAGGCACTGGCCAGCTGTGTCTTGCAGCCACCTGCCTTAAAACTGAGCAATGGAGCTGCATCCCCTGGGGCTGGGCTTGCCATGGATGTGCCTGAGCAATCTGTGGAGGCACGGCCCAGTTTGGGGTGCCCCGCAGCCCGCTCCCACCCACGGGCTGTGCAGACCAGACAAACCCTGCCGCCAAAGCTCTATTTCAGAAGAAAAGATTTGTCTGGAAATGTGAGAAATGTGACAGCCCTGCTTGGGGTCTCGCATCCGACCTGAATAGCCAAAAGGACCTGCAAGGGCACTGAGGAGGGGTCAGATCCTATGTCATGGCACAGGAATTGAGTCCATGTTCTTGAATTGCACGTGTTTGGGCTTCCTTCTCCTTTCATTCGCCAATCTTTTTTCTTTTCTTTTTTTTTTTTTTTTAATCATGATGAAAACCCTAAGGCCGTTGAATTTGAGGTTTAATTTGGTGAGAAAGCTTAATTTTGAAGACTTGTTTTTCCTTCAAAATAGAAGCCAAAATTATTAAACTTATTAAGAAAAAAAATGTTTAAAAATTAGGTTTGGAAACCATCTCTCTAAAGATCTCTTGTTGCAACAATGGTGAGCATGATACAATGTGTTATCTGTAGATTTTCAAACCAAAATATAAGAGAAAACATTTCAAATTTGGATGAAAGATCAGGAAACAATTATACCAGGAAAAAGCAAATTTTGATTTTCATCAGCCAATAGAGTTTGTTTTATTATTCCAAGTTATCTAAAGGAAAGATCTCTGAATTCAAATTGCAAAGAGAAAGCACTTAATCTCTTATCAAAGCATGAGAGAAGAACAGAGATATTACAGCTCAGCCTTCAAATCAATGATGCACCAAAAAATATTTTGGGACAAACAAGAATTTTTTGACCAAAATTAAAGCTTATGTGGGAAATGTTAACCTATGCTTATTGTTTTCCCATTCCTTCCTCAGCATATGAACTCTGTTAGTTTCTTGCATCATAATCTATTTAAAAAAAAAAAGAAGTATTGCTTACTATTCTTAGAGACATTCTTCCATCCAAATCCCTATATGTTTACTGAAAGCTGTTTTAAAGTGAATGCTCAGTTTCAAGTTTAATTAATTAAGGATCAGAAAAGGAAAATATCCACAGAGAATAGCTATCATTTCTCAAAACCAAAGTAAGCTTTCAGAAATGGAGATGCTAAAACAGAGTCATAGGCTGGTATACCAGGCTGAGCTAGGACATGGACAGGAACCGGGGAGCAAGGTGGAGCCCATGCCATGGTGGGCTTCCTTTACGTCCCACTTTGTTCATCAGCTCCTGGGTTCATGATGTGACCTACAAGGGAGTTTGGTTTCAGTATGATGGTGCCCCAGCAGCTGGGGAAACCATTAATGTTGATGAATTTGTTCCACAGTTGTTTAGCATACGCTAAGGAAAGGCCCTTTTTTCCCTGATCCATAGGTGTGAGAAGAGCCAGTGAGGCAGCACTGGGGCATTGGGGGATTTTTTTTGAGGACACCTGCCTGTCTTTGCAGACCCCTATGGTTAGTACAGGGGCTGTAATTTCAATTCATCTGAGGAGTTTGTTAATGCTCCTGGACAGCCCCTGGAGCTGGACATGCCGCAAGTCCAAGCCAGGCTCTGCTCCATGTCTCCACACCTTGCTGGCAGCGAGAGGTCTTCTCAGCAAGACTCAAATGAACCCTGTCTCTCCTGCTCCTCAGATCTGCAGGGGCTGTCTGACGGCAAGGTAGCAAGTTGTGAACGTGTGGAGACTGTCCATGAGACACTCTCTGGTGTCACATGCTCGGAAGGTGTTGGGGAGCTCCAGCCACATAATTACTGTCTTAATCTGCTCCAGAGTGTGGGGATCAGAGCCCAGACAGATTCCTCAGTGGAGTGACAGGGAGAGTTTCTGCTGGTTGCAATGAGCTGGACCTGAGAAGCCTCAGCAAGAGCAGCCTATTTGAACCACAGCACAAGATTCACCTATCTGAAGCCAGGGAAGTTAAAAGTAGGAATAAGGAACTGCAGAGGTGAAGACATTTCATACGCAGTATGATGGGCAGGACTCCTTATATACCTTTGCAGCACTGGTGAGGGGACAGGGAACATGGACTCAGTGACAGCTGCATTCCTGGCACCAAAAGTTCTCTGGGATTTTTAATTGCTTTTCAAGGAGCTGCTGGCTCTTTCTGGAATAGAGGTACATTCTTTCTAATAAAAGCTGTGCATGTGGGGATTGCTAATTGCTATGGCTTTCAGACAGCTCTCTACTCTTCTGGAAGCAGAAAAGCTGAAGTTCTTGGCACAGAGTTGTTGGTAATTATATCAATTATACTAAACAAAAACCAACCCAACAGTTCTCTCCTTTCTTCAGTGTGTGACTCTGGCTCTTGTAAGTGTTTTGTGTTATGATTTATACCTGAGATAATTGGGCTGATTAGTGGGTAAATGGGACAGTGCAGGCTGGGGCTGGCTTCTCACCTTCTATGGAGATGTTTTAATCTTTATTTCACCAAATCACTCAGTTGGCTTTCCTTGCAAGCATTAACCCATTGGTTGCTTACAGATGCCTCTTTCAGGGAGCTGCTGGATGGCTTAGGAGTGGGACTTCATCCCATGCCTGCTGTCAAGTGGAGCTGTGGATCTGGAGAGTGGATGACACACAGTTACTCCAGATGTCAGCATGGACAAGATTTTCAAGTGACTTCACAGACTCAAGCAAGGCCCTGAAGAGCATTGTTCTGTCCATTGCATCGAGAAGGAGCTGATTTTAAGTGGGACATTCAAGAACAATGGCTTATGAAAATCACCAGCTGCTGGATAGTCTCGTCCTCTGGCTTTAGAGTTGCATCTACTGCTGAGAGTTATGCGACATTTATATGACTTTAATATGACACTGAGTCGAAGCCCTAAAAGTGCCTGCAGTCACCTCAGACTTTACTCTGTTTTCTGTTTTAGGGACTACAGGAATGGGCAGAGAGGGAGCTGCCTGGAAGAACATCAAAAGTTCCTTGGTCTGAGCCATTGCCATCCTTATTCCCTGAGCAGATGTTCACATCTGGGCAGAGCCCAGTGAGAGGAGCAGGTCAGCACCAAATGTGAGTATGCCTGAGCCTGCCAGTTCATTCCTTTGCTGATGCTGCAGCCAGTGGCAACTCTGGGGAGGCAGAGGAAACTATATGGAGTGGGAAGGGGAAGTGTTTCCTCGGGCAAGACAGTGTCAGGTCAGCCTCACGTGGATTCAGGGCTAAAGACACAACATACTTTTGAAGACCCCCTTCATTGCGTTGAGCATTGTCTTTGTTTGATAAATGCTTGAGGAGAAATGGCCTGCCTTCTTGCCAGGAGCAGTCCAGAGAGGATGTTAGGATCAAAGACTTTCCTAAAAGGAATAAGGCAGGTAGGGAAGTCCTTTTCTAAGGAGAAAAGGTCAAGGGTGGGAAATTTCTCCTTTCCAGTGTGCAAAAGACAACCCAATCCCACCAATGGCTGAATTTGGCAGGTCTGGCTGGTGATGGGATGTGTGCAGTCATCCGTGCAGTGAGTGTATCGTAAGGTTTGTATTAATTCTGACAAGTTGAACTATAATCTGAGATCTTTGGTTTCCTGTGTTAAACACTCAGCAGTTTCTAAGAACTGTCCTGTCACAAGAACTGATTCCAGAGTATTTCAAAGGATATATAAGTGCATTTCCTAGACATCTGTAAGCACAAGCATCAAGCTATTGGTAACATGACAGGCAGAATAACCAGAATGCGAAGGGGATAACCAAAACCAGTCTCTCTGTTCCCTAACAGATGTGGTGCAAATCTCAGCCTATGCCTGACAAAAATAACTTTCCATTTCCTTCTGGCTGTGAAGCATTTACAGTGGGAGCTGCAGCCTGGAAAGCAATGGAAATACTCAGTGCCATGCTGTCAGGAAAAATCACAGATTTTGCTGGTGTGTTTTCCTTCCTCACACAGAGCAGAGCCAGTAAGAGCTGACTGTCTGGATGCCTTAGACCAGTTATGTTCAGTAACTGGCCTGCAGCATAGACTGCATTGGTCCCCACAACCCAGTCACCACAGGGCAGTGAGACCTTGAAGCAGCCCATCCTCACAGTACTTTTTGCAATATATTGGACTTTTATTTCCCTTGATAAAATTGGAAGAGATTTGCCACCAAAGATCGTATGCAGCACTGAGAGGTGCTGGGCTGGGCTATTCTCTCTCCAAACGGGGAGTTCCTCTGTATTGTGATACTTCGTCTGCAGCAGAAGACAGGACATAAAGAAAGGACATTCTGGAAACAAAGCTGTGGCTGTTGAAGGAGTAAGGACTGACCTGGCACCAGTGGGAGGATGAACTGGTTGCCCACCCCTCCCTGAGGCACTGGTTCTCTGGAGCGAGGTGCTCACTGTCTCCCTGGCCCCAGTGTGCATGTGTGTCAGCTGAACAGAGCTGATCTCACCAGAAATGTCTAATTGGTGCCTTCAGGCAATCACGTCTCTCTTCCTGTCTGCGTTTATCTTGAAAGGCTCGATTGAGTTACCTCCTCTCCCATAATAGGATCTAAGTTCCTTGTAGTATCATAAGAAGGAGATGATGTCACTGCAGCTAAACTTCTCTGATAACTTGCTAATGACTGGGGCCAACACCTCAGCTCCTTTTTCAGGCAAAAATCCCAGACGAACTGAGTCAGTACCTGGCTGGTGAGCTTGCCATGCAAAGAGCTGAGGGCACAGTGAGGAAGGACAAACTCCAGAGCCAGGTGCTTGAGGGCACTCTGTCTGTCCCCTTCTGTCAGACTCCCCTCCAAGCCAGCTCCATGTGCTGCTCCTTCTGCCTGGCACAGCACCTGGTGGGGCCTGAACACACTGAGGCAGCAGATTCTGGGTCCCTGAGCCTGCCCAGAAAATCCAGG
The DNA here is from genome assembly GCA_013400695.1 of Neodrepanis coruscans. Taxonomy (NCBI): domain Eukaryota; kingdom Metazoa; phylum Chordata; class Aves; order Passeriformes; family Philepittidae; genus Neodrepanis; species Neodrepanis coruscans. The sequence goes on from VYZS01104338.1 coordinate 14,792, forward strand.
GGAAGAGCAAGGGTTTCTTCCATCAACTAATACCAACTGGGATAGGACAAAGGCAAAAAGGGCCTGCAGTGCTTTCATGGAAAGGGGATTCTGGGTTAAATTTCTGCTTTGCCTATTATGTCTTCGTTGTTGTGATCATGTACTGCAGATATGGTGAGAGAACGGACTTGTTGGAGTGTGTCCAGAGGAGGCCACTCTGAGGACTGCAGCCCCTCTGCTCTGGAGACAGGCTGGGAGAGCTGGGGCTCTTCAGTCTGGAGAAGAGAAAGCTCCAGGGAGACCTTAGAGTCTGTTCCCATAGTTAAAGGGGGCCTATAAGAAAGATGGGGACAAATATTTCAGTAGGGTCTGTAGCAAGGATGTTTTTTTGCTAAAAGAGGGGAGATCCAGACTAGATATAAGGAAGAAATTTTTTATAATAAAAGTGGTGAAACACCACCACTGGTTGCCCATGGAGGTGGTGAATATTCCATCCCTGGAAACATCCAAGGCCAGGTTGGATGGGGCTCTGAGCAATCTGATCTTGCTGAAGATGTCTCTGCTCACTGCAGATGTTTGGACTAGATGACCTTTAAAGGTCCCTTCCGACCCAAAGCATCCTACGGTTCTGTGAATGATACGTGGTTGCCTTGTAGACCTGCTCCTACACCTGGTCTCTCTGCCCCTGCTGCAGAAGACCTCACAGCCCTCAAACAACACTAACAATTGTTTCCTAGTTCCATTTCCAGGCTAAAAACTTGTGAAAACAGTCAGTGAATGGAGGTTCAAGACACAAACAGGTTTTCAGCTGGCTGAAACAGAACCTGGTGGAAAAGTTTGCAGGTCTCTGGACTGCAAAGAGTCTTCACTCCTGACTTAATGAGGCATGTTCCTCTGGGAAGCCCTCCACAAGGGATGCTCAGGAAATTAAATCAGTGCAATACCAAGACTCCACACAAAGTGCCTTTAGTGTAGACAACAGGGCTTTGTTATCCCCAGTTGCAGACACCTCCAAAACCCCTCAGGTCATAACGGTACAAGAAGGATTGCCAAAATTTCTGTGCAGCTACAGAAACTGCTGACAGCTGGGCAGCTGTGCCAGCTCCCCAGCCAGCCCTCTCCCTGGGCGCCTGGCATTGCCCCCCTTGGCCACAGTGCCAGGCACAGGGAAATGGAGAAGGTACAGCAAGCAGCCAGAGTCTGAGCAAAGTGGCTCAAAGGCCCATCAAGCAATGTGGAGCGTACATATTTACTGGGAAACATGGTGTTTGTCAAGCACAGAAGCCAACTAGGAAATAGAACAGTCCTTTGGGACAGAAGGAACAGGACACATTGTGCTCTGGGGAGAGGGGCTCTGAACAGATGACACTGAGACATCTCCAGGGCCAAACATGCACTGGAGCACTGTGTCCATTTCTGAGGGCCTCAGCACATGAGGTCTTCAAGTGGGTCCAAGGATGCTTCATGGGCTGGAGCCCCTCTGCTCTGGAGACAGGCTGGGAGAGCTGGGGCTGTTCGGCCTGGGGAAGAGAAGGCTCTAGGGGCATCTTAGAGCTCCTTTTGGTGTCTAAGTGGGCTCCCAAGAGAGCTGGAGAGGGACTTTGGAAAAGGGCCTGGAGGGACAGGACAAGAGACAATGGCTTCCCCCTGACAGAGGGCAGGGTTAGATGGGATATTGGGAATAAATTCTTTACTATAGGATGATGAGGCCCTGGCACAGGTTGCCCAGAGCAGCTGTGGCTGCCCCATTCCCGAAAGTATCCAAGGCCAGCTTGGACAGGGCTTGGAGCAACCTGGGATAGTGGAAGTTGTCTTTGCCTCTGGCAGGGAGATGGAATGAGATGAGCTTTAGGGTCTTCCAACCCAAACTATTCTATGCTTCCATGATTCTATGATAGATTTTGCCCATTTAAATATGTCTTTCATTCCTTGCTTGCCTTCCCATATCCAGTTTACTTGAAGCTTCTCTGTGGTTCACCAGAAGTGCTCAGACATCAGTGCGTGTACATGTGGGACCCATCTTCCTTTTGCACTGACATATCTACTGCATGGAACATCTGGGACCCATTGTCCATCGTGTGTATTGAGTCGTCACCAGGGACATGCAGCATGCTCCAAGTACTCGTGTGGATAAACCAGTGAGTTAAGGTTCATGAGTCTCCATAATAAAGGTCAATGGAAAACACATTGGAACTTACTATATGATTTTATAAAGCAAGAGTGCATATGTGGATTGTGGATGCAAGCTCTGATTATAATGTCTTTAGTGCCTAGAACACACATTGAGGGCAGGCAAGGCAGCATGTACCTCTTCCTGAAAGTTGTTACAGCCTGAGATGGGCAGTGATGATCCATAAGAGAAGTGTATAAAGGTGAAATTAATTTTCTGTGTTTGTCAGTCTCTTCTGAGGGACATTTGCTTATTGAAAGGTGGGTACTGCAGTCATTGCAGTGTGGACAGAGAAAGGTAGGAACAATCTAGACAGGTATGTGACCACCAGCTGTAGCTTTGTGCAAGTGATCTCCTAAGTGTTTATCCAAATGTAGCTCCTGGTGGCTCCATTTGCTACAGTCAATATAGAGAAGTTTGGAGGTGACTACAGTACCTGGTGGGCATACCCAGGTAGGTGTAACCACTGCCAAGCTGCTGGACAAACACAGCTCAAACCACCCACCTGTGTTGTCACCGCTTCACTTGCAGAACAACTGGTGAATTCTGGGTGTCCTGGGGCATGACAAGGGAGTCCCTCATCCTCACCCCCTTCCAGGTGTTGCCAACCACCAGCTCAATGAATGGGAAAATTAGAAACTGAAGTCTCAAGAGAGGAATTGACTCAGGGGATCATCACAAACATGGACATTTGAAGCTGAATGACCTACTTTCTACACATTCCAGGAAAGAATTTCAAAAGTTGTGAAGAGATGAACCTGCTGCCTTTTACACACTGTATGCACAGATGAGGCATCTGATGCAGTTGGGGTAGTTTCTATGTCTTATATCTACATACAACATTCCTGGGAGGAGATAGCAATTCATAGAGTTACCTATTTCTCCGTATTAATTTCCATTTCTGAAGTGACTGGAGTTGGCTAGACTTTTAGCTGTTAGTTTGATAAACAACACAACACTCTTGTCTTCCTGGGAGATGAATCCAGAGATCCTTTGCAGCATGGACACTCACAAGCATGAGACATAAGGACATTGCCTTTACATAAACTTCACATCAACTCATTTCTCAAAGGCAGCAAATAATGGATGAAGGAGAAATTCAGGCAGGGATTTACTGGGGCACTGCTAAAGGGAATTGTTCCTTGACGATAATACATTCAACAGCTTGTGTGTGGTCTTTAAATCTTGCTCTCAAAAAAGCTATTGAGGTCATTGTAGTGGGATAACCACATTGCATTTCATGCTTTTTTACTCATAAGCAGAAAAGGCTCTAATGTGACCAGTTGAGTTCCTCCTACTGACAGGAAAAAGCCCCCATGTCTGTGATGTACCCAGTAGCAATGTCTCATTTCTGACTTGCCTCTAGAATAGTGGTTACAAATTCAAATCCCTCCAGCTCTAGGGCACAGAGAAATGCCTTCCTGATTAGAGGGTAAGCTGCTCCTTGAACTTCTTGGGCAAGACCTCTATAGGCTTCCCTGAGGGCTACACAGGTGTGTGCTGGGTCATGTGCATGCACCATGGGGGAGGAGAGATGCTCAGCTCTGCTTTGGTACCCATGTTCTGATGGTGTGTGTCAGTTTTGGGGGCTGTTTTAGCTAATCGGAAACCCACATCTCACCCAGCCTTTTTCACATGGAACTTGAAACCAATTATAGGGTCTTTCCATAGCCAGAAGAGAAAACCAGAGTCCTACAGAGAGTGATTCATCCCCCAGACAGGGCTCTGAGATAAGAGACATGATTCAGCCTCTGAAGATGCTGATCATTTTCCACTGCTGATGAGGTAAGGTGAGTAATATCTAGACAGCAACAGCCAGTGTAGGCAAATACACCTGGTCTGCCTGAGGGAGACGTGGGCACAGCAAAAACTTACCCAAAGTGAAGAAAGGTTGTGTAGTAAGGCCATGGAGGTGACTCAGAAGAATTTGATCTCCTTCCTGGTGGTATTTTAAGATCTCCCATCATGAGGGAAGAATCTAGAACCCCAGCCACAGCAGAGGCACAAAGACACCAGTTCCCTGGTCCCAGTCATCCAACATCCCCATTACAAACCTGGCCCAGGCTGCTCTGTTGCAATGACAAATGCCAGCATGGCTGATCCCACTGGTCTTATTTGGGGCCTGTAAGTGGGAGGCAGTAAAGCTGCTTTTTGAGTTATATCAAGAACACACTGACCAAGCCACAGTTTTTGCCCCTATAAAAACGAACGATGCATGCTCTGTGAAGTGGATTTACCAAGAGCTTTTTAAAATGTATTGTTGCTCAATATTGCAGTAAAAATGCCAGTGGTCTTCAGAGGTTCTGGGTAACATGCTCTAAACAACAGGGGAGACAAGCTGAATGGCAAAGAAGCTGCTGGAATGTCAATTAAAGTCCAGCCATACACTTTGTTTCCCAGCCTGGGATATTCTTGAGCCCAGACCTGGGATTTGGGTCAGGCCATTATAAGCAGAGGAATGAGTCCAATATCTGAATTTGGAACTGGATTTATGTTCTAAGGCACCTTTTTCTCTCAAACCTGATCTGGTCTTGCTACACTATTGCTGCCAGTCCTGGTGACAAAATCAGATTTTCAGCGGCAGCTCAGATTGGGTGGAGGGAAGAACTAGAAAGAGGCAGGTTGGATGACAGCCTGTGGTACACAGAACCAGAAAAATCTCGTCTGCTCGAAGTCTATGCCAAAAAGCAGTAACTCCTCTGAGTTTGCCTTATCATGCCTGAACCAAATTATGAGAGCTGGCCTCAGGGGGAGGGCCTCAGTACCTTCCAGGGACATCAGCCCACCTTAGTCCAAACTGTATCATCTCTCCCCTCTCTGTTCACTGGCTCAACTGCACAAGCTACAGGGGCCATTGTGTAATTCTGAGGCGAATCTCAGATTGTGAAAACTGCCTCTGTGAGGAAGGATTACTGCAGTGGAGCAAGAGAGGATCCTGCTTCCATACAGCCAGCGAGGAATACTAACAGCAGCCAGATTTCAGCAAGGACTCACCACACCATGGCTGCACCACTGCTTGAGAGTTACTTGCAGTTCATCCAGACGTGTAGCATATGTGCCTGTATTGGTCATCTGAATGTAGCAGATGTCTGCTCTCTCTCCTAGACTATCTTCTTTGTAGAAGCACTTAAACCCTTGAAATGACAAAATGGACACCAAACTTTTAAAAACAGGAATGGGGAGAAAACTCAACTGAATCAGCTGTGCTGCTTTCCAGAGTTGGCTGCTGGGAAGAAGGGCCTCAGGAAACAGAGGGTTTTAAAGATGGGACAGGAAGGTTTACAGCAGCAAGTGTCCTTTAAAATGGAAGGACCTTCTTTAGCACTCTGCCTGCACTGTGATACTTGTACTGAGTTCTTTTTCCTGCTGCAGGCATGCTTTCTGATGCAAAGGTGTCTTTAAAGGTGAAATATGAGGGTCCTGTGCTCTCAGCAGCAGCAATCATCAAGGAAATATTTGCTTTGCTTTGCTTTACAGTTGCTTTGCTTCACTGTATCTTCAGGTAAGCCATTAGGGCTACCTCACTGCACTTCCCTGACCTTTTTCGTGTGTTCCAGGAAGACCCTGTAGCCAGTAAATCAGGTTACAGGTATGAGGTGGTCTTGCAACAAGACTGTAAGTTACTGCTATGTTATGTTGACTTTATACATACCTGTTTTTTTCCATAACTTTTATGCTTTAAACAACCAATGGAAACAACACCTTCCCTAACCCTCACTGCATCATGTGTGATTTATAGAGAAGAATATTGCTGTGAACACCAACTGTCAAATCTCACACAGATCAAAGAAATGAAATGAGGAATGAACCAACTGAGCTCTTCAGGCCATGCTGATTCCAAAGGAATTTTTGTCTTCCTTCTGTCATAAGAATTTATATGCTTGTCAGAATCTGATCAGGTGGGAAGAGTTTTCTTCCTTTGTCAACATCAAAGTCCACATGTTCTCAAATTCCTATAAGTAATTTTTTTGCATTTTAAACTCTGGCCATATGTACAAAAATAATTACCTGCCTTGAGGGGCAGGGGATGAAGCAGTCTTCCTTGCATTTCCACAGGAGACCAAACAGTTCCTGCTAAATACATCAGAGCAGTAGCAAAACAATTGGATGGAGGAAATGGATTGTTTTAGTTAGAGGTACAATTAACCTGTATGCAGGGAGTTATATGTCAGGCTGATTTAGCACTTAGAGATCATTAGTCAAGTACAGCTGGGGTGAAATCAGAATATAATGTGAAATTATACTTGTAGCAAACATGAAAATGCTTTCAATATTTTTAAGAATAATATATATGATGCAGTTTGTCCTTCATTTTGCATCCCATCAGGTTATGAAGACATAGAATCCTTTTGCTGGACAGATATGAAGAGGACAGCACTGCTCTCATTCAAGCATCTGAAATGGGGAGATGCTGTTAGTGGCAATGGTGCTGATGGGACCAGAGTCCTCCTCAGGGTGATTGTGGCTGATTTCATGGGGGAACAGCAGCTTTATGTCAAAGTGGTGAGAGAATCCTGCAAATATTCCAGAGGGATGCAGAGAACAAAGACTGTGAGGGAGAAAGGGCAACTCAAATGAGAGCAAAAACAGGATCCCAGGGAAGGCAATCTCATGGGCTGTTGCCAACCATCTGTGTACAATGGCACTGACAGTGGCTGATCATGCACTGGGTGCATCAAGCACAAGGTAGCAGTAAGTGGTTGTCTCCCAGTGACCATGTTGCTGACATGGAGGGAAGGAGGCACTTCCCTGACATGCTGCACATGGGAGCAGTTGCCAAGAAACAGAAGATGGATGGAGACACAGTCACAGGTTATTTTCCTGGATGCCATCTAGCCCAGCAGCAAGACAGTCAATTCTTTTGGTGTACAGAGCTAGGGAACTCCCAACAGACCTTGCAGCCAGTGGCTGCCAGCAGTATGGAGTATCCTGACATAGAGACAAGAGAAAGCCCAAAGTGCAGTGTGGAAAGCAGGCAAGAAGAGCCTGATGTCGTGGTGCAGGATCTTGATGCTTCATTCCTTATGAAGGGAAATGCTGCTGATGGTCTTGGGGGCAGAGTAGGGACTGGAGCATGACTGAGGGACAGAAGAAACTGATGGCAGAGGAGGACGTGAGTGCAATGGAGAGATCTGTCGAAAAGTGTCTGAGAATCATTCTCCAGGTTTCGTGTGCCACAGTTGGATTCTGTGCTTGCAAGCACAAGTGCTGGAGGCTGCTGGGGCAGGAACAGCTGTGGAGAAATCTCAGTCACAACTGGTCCAAGGCCTTGACTGTCACTGATCACTTGGATGTAGCAAAATATCCTAAAGCTACTTCATTGAACTGTATGGGCTTTGCAGACCTTTAGCCAAAACACCAGACTTCTGGTTCCCTCTTCCCCGGATCATAGTATTGATGGATGATGATTCACATGCTATCTTTCCTCTGGAGCAGGGTTACCAGAGGACAAATTCCTGCACATACAGGTCAGGGGATTGGCTAGAGATGTGGGTAACTCCCTGATTCATGTCATGTGCCAGGTACCAAAGTGTGGCATAGAGTTAATTTTCTTCCCAGTAGCTGGTACAGGGCTGTGTTTTGGATTCAGTATGAGAATAATGTTGATACCACACTGATGTGTTGGTTGTTGCTGAGTAGTTCTTACCCTAAGACTTTTCTGTTTCTGAGGCTACATCAGTAAGCTTGAGCAGAAGAGGCTGTGGGGGAGCACAGCTAGAAAAACTGATCTGAACTGGCCAGAGGTATATTCCATATCATAGAACAACACACCTCGTGTAGAAACTGGGGGTGGGGTAGGTTGCCTGGGGGCAGCCCATAACTGCTAGGCATTGATCAGTGGGTGGTGAGTAGTTATATTATGCATCATTTATTTCTCTTAGGTTTTATTCCTCTTTTCATTACAATTATAATTAGTATTATTGCAATATTTTGTTTTGTTTAAGTTAGTTAACTGTTCTTGTCTCCCACAAGGTTTATATCTTCTTTCTGATTCTTCTTTCCATGGGAGCTGGGGTGGGGGAGGGAGCAGCTGTATGGTGCCTAGATGCCAACTGGGGTTAAATCATGACACAAGGGCTCAGTGAGGACATCAAGTTTGATATACAGGTGGATAACAGAACTATAAGGCATTGATACCCAACTATCATCTCAACTCATCTCAATTATACTCAGATGTCTCCCTTTGAACTGTGTGTCCCTCTCCAGCTGTGACGGAGAGGACCAGACACTGCTGTCAGTAATACATCTCTGAAGGCATGTTCCTGGCTTAGAGAGTAATTTACCTTGCAGTGCATCTCTCTTTACTAGAGGATGCTACTCAGACACAGGAGATGAGCTCAACTGAAGCCTTTCACACTGTTGTTGAGGGTAGGTCAGCATCTCCGTGCCAGCTTTGTCCATACTGGAAACATGCAGCCACAAGTCTGTGGGAGGAGAAATGAGCTGCCGTATGGCAAGAGATAAATGAGTGGATGCCTTTATCCATCCTTGAGAAATGTGATTCTCCATCAGGGAGAAGCTTTGTGCATATGCTCCTGTTCTTACTGGGTCAGAAAACCTGTGACTGTCCTGGAGATGTGCAAGATCTTTCCAAGTCCAAGCAGATAGCTATTAGTGCAGTTCCTCCCCAGTGTTGAAGAGGGAACCCCAAGGAAATGTAGAGCTCTGGGATTCCTGATGATAGGCTGGAAATCAGATCACTGTGCTGAAAGCACAGGCTGGCGCTATGGACCAGAACTGAAGTCATAATTTTGGGAAAGCTGCACTGGGTCACTAAGACATCTTATCCTCCTGGAACCTCTGGCCTCAAAGCTTGGTCAGAGAACTGTGATGGTCACCACACAACCCTCCTTACTGGAAAAGCTCTGACAATTCTTGTGGCTGCATTAATCTCCCCTTCTGCCCCCAAGCTGATGTAGGCAACACTCACCCAAATGAAATTGACACATGCTAAGCACCTTCCCAAAGTGCTGATCTGCAAGAAACTCCCAAAAGGGCTTTCATAGATATTTGAAAAAAGAAAAACCAAGAGTTTATCTTGATCTCTTAATCCATAAGGCTTTTTTTTCTCTCTGCTTTCTCTACCTCGGCAAGCATGGTAATTATAATTTATAGCACCTGCTCACTTTGAAATACCTTGAACTCCTTTTGCCTGGCAGAGGAACAGACACAGTGCCCATCTGCTTTAGGTAAGTGCTCACAAACCACAAAGTCGTTAATTAGACTGACACACGACTCTTCCAGAATACACAGGGTATGTTGTTACTGCACCTATAAACCACCAGCAACCAGATATTCTGCCAGAGGATCACAACTGGATCTGAGCATTACGTAAAGCCTTGGCACCCCTTGCAGGGCTCAGAGCATTGCCATTAGGTGTGCGTGTTCTTTCTAATCCTCCCCACTGGGCTTCCCAACATGCTTCTCAGATAAATCAAGCCTGCTGGGAAGCAGCTCTCTCACACTTGGTAGGAGGCTCAGTCTCCGGAGCTTTGCCTTCTCTTCTTTTGAAATCCAAATTCCTCTTTGTATTCATCTAGTCATCCCTGCCAAGGTCTGCTTCCTGACAGCTTGAGCTCCAGGCGGTGATGCCTCCACATCCTGTAGCTGACAGGGAGCAGGGCAGGTCTGATTCTGGCCCCACAGGCACAGCTGCAGCTTCAGAGGACCTGTGGGGAGGGGTGTTTGTAAAGACAGGGGTGTCTGATTTGGGTGCCTCTATTTGGGTGCATTTGGCACTTGCTTCCTCAGGCTGACAGTAATCCATGGGACAGAGTGAACTGTGGACAGCTATGGTCAGGAAAAGCTGAGTCCACCCACTGGGGGTTTCTTCCTCTGAGAAGGAGAGCAGAGACCACAGGAAGTCCCTGATGAGTGATGGTTGGTGATACACAGTAATCCAACCTGGAGCAGCCAATTTTGGGTCAGCACATGAGGTGACAGGCAATGGGCATCCTAGACCTATGAATGCCCTTGGCACAAAGTTATGTTGAATGACTGGAAGCTTCCTCCTGGTTGGCCAGTCTTCCCAGCACCTATGTGAGAGTGTGCAGAAGGAAGCCTTGTTACTCTGAAATACTATTTGCTAGAACTTGGGATCACATCTTTCTTTTTTAGAAAAGATATGGGAGGATCACACAGAGCAAAGGGAATGTTCTCTTGGAGAGAATCCACAACAGAACATCCTGACCCTCCCATCTCACCTAAACTTGCCCAAATAAATTTTTTGATATGCTGTCTGTCCAGTGAAGGACTGGATCTTGACTGGATTTCCTGAGAGGCAGTGTGCCTCATCTAAAGTAGCTAAAATTAGCATTCTCCCATTGCTGGCTCCACAATGGAACATTTTGAAAGATGTGGCTTCACATCTTTAGTGGCTGACATCACACCTGCTATGAAAAAATTCTGCACACCTAAAGCTCATGGGTTGGCAGCTTTGAGAAAGCTCTTTGCCTGAAGACATGTTCTCATCAGAGGGCAAGAACAAGATGAGGCCCACAGAAACAGAGCAGCATAAACATGGTCTTTGTGACACCTGTGTTTCTTGTTTGGTCTTCTAGAGACACATGTGAGAGCAGGACCCAGGCTATGGTACAGAGAGTTGCTGCTTCCTCTCCCTGAAGCTGAAGCCCTTGTGACAGAGCCAGCTGTGTGGGAAGGCATGCAGGGGGCATGTACAGTGCCACAGGGCTCCAGTGTGGAACATGGTTTCCAGTGTGGAACATGGTTTCCTGGGGAAAAGACACTCTGGAGCAGAGAGTTCATGCTCTGACTGTGCCATTGACTTTGATTACTCAGGACAGGGGACTCCTACTTTCATGTGCATCATCACCCCATAAAAAGGAAGAATGACTTCCATTCTTCTCTCAGTGACAGCATTTATTGCAGTTTCTTCCTTCCTGGACTTTCTTCTCCTTGAACATGTATGTGAAGTTGATCTCCTGCTGTTAGGGACTCCCAAACTTGCTGCAGGCTTCCAGTTGGTTCCATATCTGACAGCACACATCCTGCAGAGTCTGAGGAGTGTCTGCTGCCTGCATTATCCAGCACTCTCAGTCAGCAATGTGTACTGAGGGACTTCAGTACAGGTCTGAACATGCCTTATGGGATGGGAGCCAAGCTTGGACCCCAGCAGTGCAGCAAAGGGACCCAGCAGTTCAATTCCAAGTGCCACTAAGTCTTGAGTGCATGAGTCTTATCCTCTCTGAATGCTCAGAAGCCAATACAGCTGCCACATTTGAAGACAACTGGAGTTCAATGCTCATTAATTTTTACTTTCCTATTTTGGAGACTCCATTGACACAGTTTTTTTGCTACATTTCAGCTTAACTTTGTGCTATGCAGGGTCTCCCACAGTGACTAGAATATCCCTTTCTGTTCCACTTGTCTAGCCACCTCATCCCTTGAACTGCTTGGTAAGTTCTTCAGGTACAGCTACGCACAAAAACAATTGTTCTCAGCCTCCACTCAGTTTGGCTGCTTCTGTTGTAACTCTGAGAAAAGACTTGTACATTGAGAAGTCTACCTTTCTTCTCCTGTGTCAGTTTGTCCCTGAAGGATACACACTTTCCCTTCAAATTCTGCCTGAATTCTAGAATGACAAACACATCAAATGCAAACATATGAAAGAGCAAGAAAATAATAACCACACAATCCCTTTCTGTCTGGCACGGCTGTTCCACCCCACTCCTGCCGATTCCCATTTTCATCCCCTTCCCAGCTTAGCATGTGTTGCCAACTTGCAAACAGAGAGTTCATATTGCATGAAATGCTGTTCCAGTCCAGTAACTCATGGGCTGTCACGATGTGCCATAAAGCCACTTCCTCTTCTGAAAGGAAAAAAGTCGTTTCTGGGCAACACAAATACACTGGGTCTCAGATAGCCTGACTAGTAATACTTGGAAACTGTGCTGTAGGTGACCTATAGATGTTCCAGGTTGGCCGATATTTTGGCAATGAATACACAGGAGTTTCATAAACTTGCGGAAAATGACTCAGATATTTGAAAAAGAGGGGAAAAAATGTCCTCTAATGCAGACCTGAATGGAGCCTCTTGGTCTGAGGTGAGTAGCTACATTTAGAGAAGACATGACAGCATCTCAGCTCTGTATTTGCCTTAAGACATAGTGCAGTCCATGCAGTACCACTCCTGCTGGGAGGTGGCTACAGAGGAGCATCTCTGAACATGAGTTAGAAGGAGAACTGCAGGACTCTGCAGTTCCAGGATGCTTTCCAGGTCATGTTTCCACCACTGTGAGCCACACCAGTAGCACAATCTCATAACACACTGTGTGTCTTGAGAAACGTCCCCATCCAGGGCTGTGCCTCACAGCCACACCAGGCTTAGTCATCAGACATGGTTCTTGGGCCTTCACCCAGACCAAGGTTCTCTGTTGTACAGATTCTGTGTGGAGAGAAGAAGGTTGCTCTCTACAGCTGCCTGAAAGGATGTTGTAGTGGTGTAGAGGTGTAGGGTCAGTCTCTTCGGCCATGAGAGGAAATGGCCTAAAATTGCACCAGAGGGAGGTTGAGATTAGATATTAGATTTTTTTTTCACTGAAAGAGTGGCATTGAAACAAGTTTCCCAGTGAGGTGGTAGAGTCACTGTCTCTGGAGGTGTTCAAGAAGCATCTGGATGTGGCACTTGGGGATGTGGTGTAGGGGTCATTATGATGGTGCTAGATTGATGATTGGACTTGATGATATTGAAGGTCCCTTCCAACCTTAATGATTCTGTGATTCTGTGAAAGTCTAAATCATCATCTTTATCTGCATATGCCCTCCACGCTTGCAAGTGGTCAGGCTCAAGGCAGAGAAAGGGCTTGGTGTGGCTCTAACAGGAGGCAGAGCTGGCATGTACCTGTCATCTATGAGAATTATCATCCTGGGGAATACTCATCCCAGAGAAAAACTTCCACCTCTACTCTCCATGCTGAGGGCAGGTTTCACTGCAGCCTGTTGGTGATCTGTCATCAGTGTTTTTCTGAGAGGCACCTTTTCCCATCCTTTAACCAGGTAGCTCAGACAGGGCAGAGTTCTCCATTGCATGGAACACTTTTGAAACTTTTCATTCCAGAGGAGACTGTTCCCCACCCAGCTGAAGAGGTGGACCCAGACTCAAGAGCACACATGGAAGTAGAGAGAGCTGGGGACTTGACTGATCTCTTACAGCCTTAGCCCGAATTCTTCTAAGCACAGACAGAACAGAATGGGTGAGGTGGGTTCACTGATGTGAAACCTACTGCTGTTTTGCTGCTTGTTTTTTGTTACAGAAACTTCTCTGAAGCTCTTCATCTTACTGGCACAGGTTGCCCAGTGAAGCTGAGGTTGCCCTGTCCCTGGAAGTGTTCAAGGCCAGGTTGGACAGGACCTGGAGAAACCAGGTATATTGCAAGGTGCCCATGGCACGGCATTGCAACGACATGAACTTTAAGGTCCATTCCAACCCAAACAGTTCTATGATTCTATGATCTTTCACAAATTCTGCCCCAAATACTTCTTTCTCTTGTGTCTGGTGGTTACATATCCCCCTTGTGCCATTGCAGAACCTCCAGTGAGAAAACAACTTAATGTGGCAAGTGAGGCCAGGACACCTAGGTCCTACTCCTGACCTTGCTCTTGCCCTCAGGAAGATCACTTTGCCTTCCCATGCTTATGCTGTTCTTGCCAGAGCTGTGGAAGCACTGGCGGTGAGGAACTCTCTGGAACGAACTTCTTGGTGTGCAGCCAGAGACAAATGTATGCAAGTGCACATGGGGAAAGATCACACAAAGCTTGCCCCACAGTTTTCTCTGTCTACCAATTCCCACTAATTTTCTGCCTGTGGCCTAACTAATCCCTATCCAGCTTTTCTGATCATGGGAGATGTAATGAAAAAGATCCAGCCTAACTGCATCATGTCTTACATTCCTGAGTTTGTAAGTGGGATACCTGGCTAAGGGAGCTGTTCCCAATAGCACATCTGCTACAAGGAATTGTGTTGTTTTCTCAGTGCATATTTCTTCATTTTCTGATACTCTCCGCCAGTTATCAAATGTGACTCCTCAAAAGGGTGTTTAATTAGTCATCTGTGTAAATCTGACAGGAAAAGAGGAAATGGCCTCAAGCTGTACCAGGGGAGGTTCAGGTTGGAAATTAGGAAGAATTTATTTACTGAAAGGTTTGTCAGGCATTGGAAGGGTCTGCCCAGGTAGGTGGTGGAGTCACCATTCTTGTAAGTGTTCAGGAAATGACTGGATGTGGCACTCAGTGCTCTGGTCTAGTTGATAAGGTGACGATCTGTCAAAGGTTGTGCTCAATGATCCTGGAGGGATTTTCTGACCTTAATGATTCCATTTTATGATTCTAAAGATGGCCCAGAAGCTCTGGGCACTCTGTGACCATGAGGATGTGTTCTTGGCTGGAGGAGTGCTTTAAAGTCCATCCTACAAAAAGCTTATTTTCCCAGCAGGAGTTTTCTTTTGAACTCAACTACTTCAACTGTGCCTGGTTGGTGGATAAGCTGTAGGTCTGGCTGGTGTAGCTGAGAGCATTGGATGGAGCAGTCCTGCAGGTCAGAAGATGTTGCCTCCTCTCCCAACCTGATCCCAGGTCTTGTCAGGTCTAACAGTTCTTATTTTTTTAAGAAAGAGGCAGGAGTGGGAGGCCACAGACTCAGTCCCTCCTGTGCTCAGTTTGTATCTAGGGCAGGATTCAGGTACAATGAGAGGCTGGGAAGGGAACCTGAGCCTCAGAGGAGAAGCTGGGGAAGGCACAGGAGGTGTGACTGTTATGGGAGAATGAGGACAGGTATCCTAAAAAAGGATGAAGAGAGGAGGAGTGAAGGAGCCCAGAGGGACCAGGCATGAATGCTTGTGCACTGCTAGAAAGAAAGACCTGGCTGAACTGCAGAGGTGAGTGGCTGAGGGAAGCTCTGAGAGGGGAATAACAGCCCAGACAGGTCCAAAGAGACAAGGCTGCTGGGGAAAGGCCGGTGGTCCCTGCTCAGTCATCTCAGACCTGGGAGGGAACCTACCAGCCTGGGCAGCACACTCTGGAGGCAAACAGGACACAGCTGGCCACAGCAGCCCCTGGTCACTGCTGCTGTGGGTCTTGAAACCACTCCTAAGATGACAGCATTAGGCATGTACCAGCCAGACAGGCCTTGATATTCAGCTCTGTGATGTTATTCCGAGCCTAGACTCCCTCAGGTGAGCTAAAGCACCTTATTTCATTCTAAAATTTGCTTTTACTGTTCAGTTTCTGCAGGAAAAATACTAGATCCCAGCTGGCTTTAGCTCTCCCTCACGCTACTTTGAGGACACTTGGGGAGCCCACAGCGGATGAGGCGGCCTCAAAATGCACCAGAGGAGCAGGTGCCTCTGTGCTAATGCCATCCTCCCACCCTGGACCTTAAATGAACCCCAGAGGGTTGTGAGCAGCTTCTTGGAGTGTTTTGCATTTCTCATGTGGCATGTGGTATTTTGGTGAGGGTTGTGGGCTGAGGAGACAGAGCACATGGACCTCACTGTAATATCCAAGGTGACCATCCATCAGTGGCGAGTACCTCAGGATAAGTGGGCTGAGCTGCAGGGGTGGCTGTACAGGCAGCTGAACCTTCAGAAACAAAGTTTGGATCCATCCAGTCATGGGCTGTGGTGGCACTGGTTGTCACACACTTTCATGGGCAGAGGAGACAGGCTGAGAGACAGTAGGAAAGGGGTGTCCCTGGGGCAGCCCCCTTGCAGTGATCTTCCATGTCATGCTTCCTTTGAAATAGAAGTCACTTGGAAAACAATCTAATCTCCAAATCCCTGGAATGGGGGGGTCTTGACTCTGGCACTAGTGGTAGTGTCAACATAATTTAATTATAACCACAACCATGTGCCAATGATGTTTCAACAACAAATGTTTCAAATTTCTTCTGGCAGAAAGAACATTCATATCCTGCACAGCCAACACCCCCATTGCAAATTAATATTTAAATTAATATTTACAGAAACTCCTACTTGGTGCTGGGAGGGCCACACATGGAGAACTGTGCCCAGTTTTATGTTGCACAGTGTAAGAAGGATGGAGGGGAACCAGACAGGTCCAGTGGAGGGCTGGTGGCTAAGTCAGGGTCCCAGGGCATTTGCCCCATGATTTGAGGTGGAAGGAGCTGGGTTGGTTTCACTCAGCAGAGAAGAGGCAAATAGGAGAACTGCCAGTGACCCACAACCAAAGACAACAGAGCCAAGCTCTTCAGGCTGGTTCTAGGTGAGCAAACAAAGAGTAATTGCCACAAATTGCCTTCCAGGTGTTTTAGGTTGGACTTGAGGGAAAGCCTCTTCCCCAGAAAGAACAGCCCCAGGCCAGGCCAGTAGAGAAGGGAGAATCTCTCTGCTTGGACAAAACTGCAGCTGCCCCCCTGAGTATTTGGGATATTCCTGCTTCAAGCAGGAGGTTAGCCTGAGAATTCCCAGAAACCATTCCCAGCCAATACTTCTATGATAAAGGGGTTGTGTAAGACTAAGACTGAAGTTAAAGATAGCGATAAGGTTGGTTTTTCAGTGGTTCAGCCCAGCTCAGAACACTCTTACAAGTTTCAGCAATGCTGCCAAAACTAGCTGGGTGATTCCCAAACAGACTTTCCCTACATTCAGTAGCACTACCATGCCATGTAGCCATGTCCATACTCAGTAAAACTGCAAGTATTTCACAGTTTTGTGGTTTTTAGCAAATACAGTAGCACAAACCTGCTGTGGATATAGTTACTTTAAAGGAAAAGCACAATCAGCTTCTCCTCAGGGCTGAATAGTTAAAAATGTTTTAAAGCATTTCTACCCTGACATCCTCCATTTGGTTAAAAGAGCCCAAGTCACATGTTGACAGACCATAGTGTCCTCTGTGCTCCCTGGCAGGTCCATTCCTCACTGTGGTCCAGAGTGGAGAAGACAGAGACTCTTTGGATGGATTTTTTCCAACATTCCTTGAAATATGAGTTGGCACTGGTGGCATTTTCATCACGATGCACACATGGGGAGCTGTAATTTCAACATCCTCTACTAAGACAGTGTTTCTTCCTTGAAAACTGCCCTTTTCTTCCTTCTACTCTAAGTGACAGTAATCTTTACATAAATTGGAAAAGAAAAGGAAGACGGAACAGAACATCCTTGACAAAGGAATTAATGACTTAAATGCTGGGAAGCCTGAGCCCCCAGGGGACTGTGCAGCTCACAGCATTGATTTTTAATGACTTACAGAGATTGGAGGTTTGGAAGATCTCTCAATGCCTCTGCAGGGATGCGACTCAGCTGATTGTTCTGCAACATCCTATAATTAGAAAAAAGAAAACTTTGTTTGTTTTTTTTTTTTAAAAAAAGCGCCTGACACTAAATGGAGGATGTTGCTGTGTGTTTCTGAAGCTGTCCTGCACTCTTGCTGGAAAGCTGGAGGGGTTGGAAAGCACAGTGTTGGCCAGCCAGGGGTCTTTAGCAAGCTTCAGGCTGCTGGTAGGTGAGCTGCAGCGCAGGCTGGCTCAGGACCGGCAGCAGAGGAGCTGAGAGGTGAGTTTGGTGTTGCAATGTGGGTCCATTTGGAGGATGGGATCACGAAGGGGCCTCTGCTCTGCAGATCGGAGTAACACCAGCACTCTCAACCAAGCTGTCTCATGTTTATCCTGTTGCAAGACATCCTTCTCCCTGCATGTTTCAGCAGTTGTTTCCTCTACAGGGAGATGGAAACCAGCCCGTGGGCAGGTTTCCTATCCCACTGTGGCCCAGATGCAGACACAGTTGGTGAGGAACCGCTCCACAGCTGTTCGTTGAGGGGCTTCACAGCCTTGGCACCATTTGCAGCAGTAACTGAAGAGACGTGGAAAAACCAAACCAGCTCAGGGACTCCAGAGACAGCAGGTCCCTGGAGATGTTAAGCTGAGTGGGCAGGACCCAGGAAGACTCCTCAGAGATGGAAGTGAGCATAGGGCGTGGAGAAGGGATGTGGACATGGAGGTACCTACACAAGTGATGGGAAAGGAGGAGACAGAGATAGTAGTGCTCCTACTCCAGGGGTGAGTTGTCTGACCAGCTCTAGTGATTGAGGCAGGGTGAGAATCTGACCCCAAGGTGTGTTTCAGACCTGGTCAGCCACTATCCTCTCTCACTGACCTGCTGGACTACCACTCATCTGAGTTTAGTGGTGTTATCAGCTCTCCATCTCTGGAAAGGCTTTCAACTCTGGACCAGCCTCTGTTCTGAACCTACTCGTTCCTTCCAGAACTTGGACATCACTGCCATATGTTCCTCTGGATAAGAGAGACATCCCAGTGTAGTAGCTGGGCTGGGGAAAGTGCCTGAAAATTAAATGTTTTATATATCTGAGATTTTTCTTTCCAAAACCTTCAAAGAGTGGTTGGAGATGCCATAAAAAGGAAACGGTGCTTAGAGTCCTGTCATAATTTACTGTCAGTATCAAAGGGGCAGGGCATGGCTGTAGTGGTGAGGGGCAGCACAAAGAGCACAGCTATAAGCAAGAAACTTCCCTGTTACATAACTGCCGACTTTACTGCCCAGGATTCAGAAATCTGACGCGAAAGGAAAGTTGGAGAAAGACAGTTGTAGAGACAATGTTTAAAAAAGGAAAGCTACAGGCCACACACCTCTTTGACTTCTGGAAGAAAATGGGGACTTAGCAGTAAATTATTTGTGAGCACATAGAAGATCAGGAAAACAAAGAATTGTCAGTAGGGGCTAGTGAAAAATGATTTATGCCAAAGCAATCCACTTTTTTTCTATACAAGGCAAGAGATCATGAGAATGGAGAGGAAAGGATAGACGTTACCTACCATGATTTTAGCTTTCCTTTAGTAAGATATTAAATTTTGTCATTCAATGCAGGAGAGAAGACATGTTTGGTACAAAAAGGCAGCAGAGAGGCCCATAACGGTTGCCTCTCAATAACATGTTTAACAGTTTACAGCATGTCACTTGGAGATGATATATAGCTTTACAGCCAAGAGTCCAGATGATGGCTGGGAGGAGAAGGCTGGTAGCTCTGCTGGCAACATGAGGCTGCACAAGGCAAATTGAATATGTGAGGAGGGGTGCAGAGTGCACTTAGTGTAGGAGAGAAGCTGGAAAATGCAGAATTCTGCAGCGAGACTGAGAGAAAAGCTCCAAAGATGAACAGGGATAAAAGACTGTGCAAATACAGGGCATTGGCTTACAGCCCTGTTGAAAATGCCTGAGCTAGTGGGGATCCCAGGAGACCCAGGGCAGGGGAGACCTGCTCTTGGGAGAGTGCAGAGACCCTGTGCATGTGGCTACAGTGAGGTGTGAGGAGCAGGACACCAGCTGTGATGCTTCTGCTCATCTTCATGCTGGGCAGCCTTTTCCTGGACAGTACTGTCCCATCTTGGACCTGCCCTGAAAAACACAGGGCAGCAGAATCAGCCTGATAGGAAAAGGATAAAGGAAATGCCAAATCCTCACCTATAGGGCACCTAGAATAGAAATTACAGGGGTGGTAGAGATGCCTTGGGGGTTTTTCTTCATATTTCTGGGATTTTAGTTTGACTATATAGCATCACTCATAATCTTTCTTGTTAGGCCTTTCCCATGAATTGTGAAGCTCTGTTTAACATTCCTTTGGAGATAGCCAAGGTAGCAAGTCAAAACAGAAGGCTGGGAGAACCTGTAGAAGGCTCCTGGGGGTAGTCAGAGGTAAGGCAGAATGCTAGTTGGATGACACAGGGGATGGAATGACTGATGGATGTTATAAATGTGAGGTGATAAGGGGTGTTTGGTGCATTGTTGGATCTGGAAATTTCCATTAAAGAATCTGCACTTTTCTTTTACCTCTATTTACATTGTTTGCAAGCTTTTCTTCCTCTGGTTTTAGGCATCAGTAGAAAACTGTGACTGGGATACTTGAGTCTAGAAGAGACAAGGCTCAGGAGACAGTGTGGGAACATTAAGAACAGAGATGTGCAGGTTGCTCACATGCTACTCTTCACCACAGNCGATAAGACACCCGGTCCTCCAGTGCAGTATCTTTAAATAATCAAGAAGATGCAGAGTAGAACACAAAAGGATATAGAGTGGGGCTTCAGAACATGCTGTTGGGGTTTTGGTGGGACACACATTGGATCTCAGTGGCTCTATGAAATCTGAGCGCAGCATTCAGGGTTGATCATTGGAAGTATCTGGCGTCAGTACCAAAGCAAAGCCCATTGTCACACTCCTGCTGGATCCTGCTGCCTACCATTTATTCCAAGTTCCTTCTCCAACCAGTAAAACAGACTGAGAGACTTTCCAGACCACCATCAGCACAGACTGGTTCCAAAACTAAGCCATTTTGGCACAGACAAACAACATTTAAGGAAGATCCTTCAGAGACCTCTAAAACCACCGGAGTGCTGGACAGTGCTGTTTTTCACAGCAGCAGGGCAGCTAGAGAAGTCTTCAGATGCTGGGGCTGGGACAAGAACCAATGCTTTTTCACATAGCATATAATAAATCCAATAGCTAATCATCAGAGCATGAATCAGAGATGCCAAAAAACAGTTCCAAAAAAATGGGGTTAGATAATTTTCTAGGGACAGGGCCACCCTGGTATCAAACAAGAAGTTCTTCATTCAGCCTCAGGCTCACAAAAGCTCATCTTAGCTCACTGGGAGATCAGGTTTGAACAGGAAAATGCTGCACCTATCACTGGATGTCCCAGGATGGCATTTCTAACAGTCTGGTATTAAAGAAGCCCCCATCAGGCCCTGCTCACTGCAGTAACAGTATCACTTGAAACCATTCTTGCATATTATTTTGTCTTTTGTAAAGGGCATTTTCAGCAACAACATTCAGTATGATTTTGGCATGAGCTCGAATAATTGCACCAAAACCTGGGAGTTGATGTCAAAGAGACTCCCACAGGATCACATCTCCTCTCCTCTCTGTGGCATCTTGTTCCTGGGGCTGGGGATGAGGAAGCACTGCTACAAAAGGAAGAAGGCAGAAATGTTCAGAGGACAGCAGGCCATCTGAAGAGCTGGGAGAGGGTTACCAGGTCCCTTTCTGTCTAAGTGGCGGCATTTTCTCTTTGAGATGTTGCTCTTGTGTAGGATGGAGGAGGACAACACTGTAGCTCACCGAGAAGAGCACCCACAGCAAGAGTCCTGGGCTCCAGGCCAATACATTATATATTAAGGGATCAGTGTATGACTTACATGAGCAGCATTGCAAAGAGAGAATAACTCTGCAAACCAGTCATCTCCTGACTTTATGTCCCTAAAAGCCTTGGGCAGAGCCTGTCCCCTCCCCGCACTCATGCTTCCCCAGGAGAGGACGCTGCTTTCCAGAGTGCGAATATGGATGATAGTGCAGGGATTTCTGCATGGATCCCAGGTCTGCTGCAAGGTGACTGGCTGAGGCAGAGACTGATCTGTGAACCTGCACCTCAGTCCACAAGATCACAGAAACCCTGAGATCCAAGATCACACTGGCCTCAGCCTTTGTCTTTAGCATTTGTCTATTCCTGCCTCTTCATCATTGCATTCAATTCAAACAAAATCCCTGGATTAAATTTGCTTTCCTACAGCAAGGTGCTGCTTCACCTCCAGTAGCCTGGAGACAACCTTAATCAGAGCTTAAATTCTTATGTCCATAGAGCAATCCCACTGTAGATGGTGTCATTTTTCAGTTGCTGAGTCCAATTTCCTTTCTTCAAGTGGCTGCATCAATGAGTAAAGTCTTACAGCTCTTACTAAGGATGGTGAAGGACTGGCACAGGTTGTCAATAGAGGTTGTAGATTCTCCATCCCTTCAAGTGTTCAAGGCCAGGTTGGATGGGGCTCTTGGCAACTTGGTCTAGTGGAAGGTGCTCCTGCCCACGGCAGGAGGTTGAAATGAGATGGTGCTTGAGCTCCTTTCCAACCCAAACCATTCTGTAATTCAGCAATTCTATGACTGTGCTGGTTGATGAGCCAACTTCTGGACAAGATGAGGACACTGATGAACATGACAAGCAAAGACTGTCAGGCCAGCAAGTGCTCAAAACCAAGTGTGGATGGAGCACTGTCACCTTGGTTGGCATTGTTCAGGTGATACTGAGCTTGCAGACACTGGCAGACATGGACACACAACCTGCTACCCACAGCAGTCTGACTGGAACCATAATAAATCACAACTCTTCAGAGGTCAGGTTTCATTTTCAGAAGTAGGAGGATTGTTTGTTGGCAGAGACCACGCCTGAACGACCAGAAAAATGCTGGGATCCAGTCCCATCACACCAGGATCCTTGCACAAGCAGACATACAGCCCTCAGAGGTACAGGTCTGTGCATGATAAAATGTCCCCATCTTGGGAGGCTCAAGTGACTCAGCCAGCACAGTCAAAGGGCTGTTGTTGCTGGAGGCAACTGTGCCTGGAGCCCATGCATGGGGATTAAAGACATTCCAACCTCTGCACGTTCCTCTTCCCTCCCAATGGGAGCGTCTCTTGGATATGCCACACCATTCTCTTTGTTTCAAAGCCATTTCTGTTCTGTGCAGGCTCAGCATTGTCCATTTTCTGTCTGGGGATTCCTGAAGTGTCCCAAACCACCTCCAAACCTGCCATCCTGGGGCAACATGGCTTTTTTTGATGATTTTTTTTGACATGTGTTGACAAGCCAGACTAGTCAGGACCTGCCCTGGACCACAGGAGGTACTGATGTAGCAGTTCAGGTGGAAAAAGGGAGAGACTGGTGAGGTGGGCATTAAGTAGTGTCCATCCAGCCAGAAGATGTGGCATGTGCTCAGCAAGGCCACTCTTGTCAGGTTCCTCCCAGCCTACCTGTTGATGGAGTTGAGCCATAGGCAATGCCGGGGCAGTGTGTGGGGGAGAGAGGGTTCAGGCAACGCTGGGTCAACCTTTGTGCAGGGCAGTGCTGGGCAGTGCTCACTCCAGGGGCTGTGCAGACAGGTGTGGGCAGGTGTGCGCAGCACAGGGTCTGCACCCTCACATAGGCTGGTTGAGGCTTGCTGAGGAATAGACTGGCAGGGTGGACCACCACAGCTGGCTGCTGTGGGTACAGGGTCTGCAGCCAAGAGGATGCACCCAGCCATTTTGCCGTCCACATTTTGGGGTGAGGTTGTGGTTGTATTTGGAGTTTTTCCCAATGGAGTTTGGTGT
Organism: Neodrepanis coruscans; assembly: GCA_013400695.1. Taxonomy (NCBI): domain Eukaryota; kingdom Metazoa; phylum Chordata; class Aves; order Passeriformes; family Philepittidae; genus Neodrepanis; species Neodrepanis coruscans. The sequence continues at coordinate 38,066 of VYZS01104338.1, forward strand.
GGAATTTCTTCTTGGCTAGTAAGTGCTGCTGCTGCTGCAGCATGTTCGGCCAGGAAAGTTGGAGGGCTGGCAAACCTGGTTGTGCAGCAGAGCATTTGGGGAAGGATGCATGTGCAAGGGTGGGATGTCGTGTGAAGCTGTGGCAGCACATGGCTAGCTGGAATGGATGCTTCCTGGCTGGTGGAGTTCCAGTCAGGACACTCAGATGTGAGGGGCATCCAGGCAAATCATAAGAAGGTCTGGAAGGATGGAGAAGTTTCCATTTTTCCAGATACTCCGATTAAGCAGCATATTCTGCCACTCTGGAAAGCCCCAAGGCTGGGACAGCATAGACCAAGGAGTTAATCTTGCAAGGGGAGGAGCTTGCAGAGGGGACACAATAGAGCTGGTTCTTATGATCCTGGCACTGAAGCATGGACTGAGGAGCATCAGCCTCTGTGGGGGAATATAAGTGGGCCATGCTGCAGAGCAGAGCCCCCAGGAAAAAAAAAGGTGCTGTCACAAAGTCTCTTTGCAAAGAGATGTATCTGTCAACGGAGAAGACCTCAGAGCACCAGCTGCTGCTGCTGAGCAACCACCTCTGTCAGTCTGCACTTGTCTGAAGGGAGCTGTGGAGGCCCCATCTCACCTTGCCTTTGGCTGGGGGCTGGCTCAAGGCTCCGTGCATGAAGCGCATTCACCCATGTCACCATGTTTTGTTGTAGTGGGGCCACCTGGCTCTTCACTTGCTTTCTTCCAAGTCTCTACACACCTGCTTCCCTGGGTGTATCCCTGCATGGTTTCTGCACAGGCCTATCTTCATGGCTACTTTCCAGGTGGTTTTTGGTGCAGTGAGGCAGCCGGACGAGGCAGAGCCAAGAATCTGGTCCTGCTTCCAGTACCTCTGGGATTCACTCTGAGGGCAGGGAGAGGACCATCTGCACAGGCAGGTTTGTGGAGGAATTCCCAGGGTGTTTCCCATCCTTTTTAAACCTAATAAACTAATTCTCTGGAAAGACTGGGAAAGCACCAGGCCCCTTTGACAGCCCAAGATGCATGTGAGAATTTATTTCTGGACCTGCAATTGGCTCTAAGGCTCACAAAAATTAAACTGGGAAAATTGCTTCCATCCTCAGCTATCACCATGGCTCCTCGGAGGACACTCCTGTCACCAGAGGTAAGATCTCTGATCTTGCTGTGAGTCATCTCCTTAATACCCACCCAGAGTTTAGCTGGTCATGTTTGGGGTGGCCATTCCTAGCTGCATCCGTGCCTGTCACCTGTTAAACCTCAGCCAACCTGTGACAGAGCACCCACATTTATAGACACAATATGTCCTGAATATCACTGCTATTCATGTCTTCATATACGGAGAATATACATTTCCTTACTTATTGCAGCAGCTGCTTGTCCTTGACAGTTTGTGTCCATTTTCATTCACTTCTCCTCCAGGTTAAGTAACCTCATTTGATGCTTTGTAGCTTTAGTTCACCAGACTCCTGATCCTTCTCACTGGGCTGCAGTGTCCAGTGTCTTATCTCACCCGCACACTTTGGCTGCAGAAACAAACCTGTATGCAGGACCAGAAGCTCCAGAAGTTGTGTTGGCCCTTGTGTGTTGAGGTTTCCCATCGCAGTGGGCTGCAGAGAACATCCACAGGATCCATCACTGGGGCTTTCCTGACCCCCAGCATGATAATTATGGCACATACAGGGTACATTGACACCAGCCACACATCCTACATGGGTGACACTCATCTCAGATGGGTCCCACTATCCTTGCAGCATGAACCCTGCAGGAAGGGGCTCTGGGTGCACAGTGAGGCAGCTCATGGTGCTCAATGGTCCCTGCACTTGGCCTGTGACCCCTCAGAGCAGGAGGGGAGTAGATCACCCGGGAAGGTAAATAGGGGAATTATTTTGAGGATGGCAGGGTGGTGCAAGTGGGGTACAAGAGGGGAAAATTTGGAGCTGATGAGTCAGGGATCTGAGATTGCCAGAGTGCCAGAGGCTCAGACTGCCCTCTGTGTGTATCAAGATATCTGGGGCTCCTAGTGCTGCCCAGGGACCAGCTATGCACTGACGGGGTAGAGGAGGAGGGCATGGGCTGAAGGGAGCCACTTCAATTGCATTCTTCTGCCACCTCTGTAATTCTATTCTAGGTTACCCACAGGCGAGGATTTGGCATTTCCTTATCTGTAGCAGACGTTAACTTACCTTATGTATCCCACACTTACCCTTCTACCCATTGGCATCAGGCTGCTCCTGCTGCCCTTTGTTCCTCAGAGCAGGTCCCAGGTGGGACAGCGTGGCCTGGCCAGCATGAAGAGGAGCAGAAGCATCACAACTGGTGTCTCACAGCAGGTGGGGTCCAGCCCAGCAGCCTGTCTCGTAGCCTTTGCTGTCTGCAGGAGCCCAGCACCCCTAGGGAAGCTCAGTATAAAGCCTGAAGGATGATTTGCCCTCCCCAAGCCCTCTTCTGTCTTGACTTTCAACTGAACCAGAATGGTTAAGTATAAACTCAATGCTTTGCCTCTGTCTAAAGTGAGGAGATAGGACTTTCCTCACTGTTCCTGTCTTTTAATACCTGGCATCCCAGTGCCTCTCTGATCTTTCCTGCCTCACAGGCTTTTCAGATTCCCCTTTCCAGATTATTCCTCCACCTGTCATAGACCAGTGACTGTGAGCATTCACACTCCCTTCTCTGGTCTTATAGCTGGGCTAGCGCTCCACATATCCCCATGGGAAAGGTTGGGGTGATCAGCGTAAGTTTCATACCATGATAAGATGAAGTTGGAAAAGCCCTCTAAGATCACTGAGTTCAAACATCAGCCTAATACTGCCAGGATCACCCTTAAACCACAGGGCTAAGCAGGCACATGGTTTAGTTTCAGGTAGACCTGCAGCCAGAGGGACATGACAGCCCACGTGCTACCCTGGGTCAGTGGGCACAGATTGGTCAAGAGCAAGGCAGGTTGTCCTGCAGCATGAGGACACCAACTTCAGCTTTCACAAGACAGCCTGGAGCAAGCTTCCCAGTGCAACCATTTCCCAGATGGAAATGCTTTAATCCTTCAAGCCCCTCCTTACACTGGGCTCACTTGTGAATTGTCCCTCCTGGTGCTACTCTGCGGTGGAGCAGGCAATGTGTCAGTGAGCCCGTGGGAGGAGAGCACACTCCTCTTCCTACTGCACCCTGTGGGGAGCTGTGCTGGCTGTGAAAGGGAGGCATCACTCTGTGTGCTGCCTCAGTATCTACCCGGGCCTGACACAAATAGAAATTGATCAAAAGCACCTTTAAAAGCTCCTGCGTCCCCAGAGTAGAAGGTTCCTCTTGTTGAAATTGGGTGGGAGAGCTGCGGTTTTTCCTCAGTTCCTTTGATTTGTTGCCTAATGCAGGGGATGGATAAATCCCTAAGCCCTGAGATTTAGGGCAGGATTCATACTTTACATCTTCAGAAGACGTAGTAAACAGCCTTATACTCTCTAATCCTGGGTGCAGGTTTGTACCTGCTTGCTCTGTATAAACTGGACCAGCTACAACAATTTCACATTGTGGCTGAGTTCAAAACATCCCCTTGGGGATGAAATATTTATTACAGATTTTTGAGATGGTTCCTGAAAGGGAAAAAGGGACTCACTCCTCAATATCCTTCACAGATCCTGTGGGACTGTCACATGGATACAAAAAGCAGTGTGACTCCACAAGCAGTGAGACACCCTGGCCTGTAGGAAGGTATGACTGTAGGTGCCACAGAGAGAGCTCATCTGAGTATGGTTTCCAAAGCTTCCAGAGGAACTTTTTTACTTAAACCCCCTCCACTGGAAAGCAGCAATGGGTGGCCTGCCCACAATGACCTTTATTAGCCAGGGCTAGCAGATCCTAGGCATGGCCTGATGACTGCAATGCTCCTGGATCCAACTGGCCCTGTGGGCAGGCTGGGCTTCAGCTGAGGTCTAACTGTTCAAGGATCCCACCCTTCCCAGGGGCAGGTCACCCCAGAGCCTTGCAGAGGCCTCCTGGGCTATGCAGAGGTTCGTGGCAAGGACAGGCTGAGCTGGGCAGGCCCGTTCCTTGGTGCTTGTGAGAGTGCAGGTATCTGGACCTTAGGGTTGCTCCAAGCAGGCATGAACACAGCAGCAGAGCAAATGGTGGCCAGTTTGGAATCTGGACACCATGTCTGGGGGACACCATGACAGAGCATTTGGTGAGTTTTATGCAAAATGTGAACCTTTACAGGTTTTCCTGGGGCACATCATAGAGCGGGGGGCTGTGCCCTGGGTGGGGGTTCTGCTCATGGTTTGCTGCAGGTAGTAGGGGAACGGGTGGCCTGTGGAGTGTGACACAGCTCTCCAGTCACCAAGGAGCATGTTGGCCATTGTGGGTTTAATATGTGACGCCACACCAGCTTGTAGCTTTGCATCCCCTTGGGATGTCTGCAAGTCCCCGTGCACGGCCAGTGCCATGGGACCAGGGGAAACCAGGACAGGGGTGACTCTGTGTAGGAGAGTGAGCTACTTACAGAATCTTCAGGCTATAGAGACCAGAGAAAGCTTCCCCTGGGATCCTGGAGATCTGGTTTCCAGAGAGGCGTCTGCAGTGAAAAGAAGAGCCAGTGATGTGTCAACATCCTTGTAATGACAGTCCTTTGTGTGCAGAGGTTTAACAGCTCATCCATCCTGCCACTGTCTCCTCAAGGGGAGGCTGTTGGTACCTGCAAGCTGAACCATGATCCTGAGCTTGGGCAGCCTCTGCGTATCATCCCCTAATACGGCCTGTGGAACAGGCAAAGAAAATCACAGCTCTTGCCAGACGTGAATCCAGCATTTTCAGCATTCAGAGAAAGCTCATGACTAAGCCATTCCCTTGATACACACAGAGGCCCCCAGACAAATTAAAGCACAAGCACTGATCAGCCTACAGACCCTGCTTTACGCCAAGCCTTGGCAGAGAGAGTGGAGAAGGGGAGAGGTATTTCTGTTCATGTCTGTCCCTAAATCTTGTCCCTTTATCTGTCCTTTTTTTTGTGCATGTGGCCTGTTTCCGCATCCTGCAGGTTCTCTTTTGTCTTATGCATCAAAGCTTGATGCTGTTTGTTTTGTTCGCACTCCCTCATTCCCCGCCCTGTTTTCACCTGTGTGATCACAGCTAAAGCCCAGCTCCTTTAACACACTGGGGTTCAGAATCACTGCTGTGAGGAGACACAGGGAAGGGGTTGGAGATGAGGAGTACCGTGCAAGTGCCACAGTTGAGCCAGCTCATCTGAGTGTGTTTTCCAAAAGCAGGCTGGAAAATTCAAATGGTTCTTGGATGAGTTATGGCTAGAGAGAAGTATGGGAGGGAAAATGAGGACTGGGACAACACAGCCTGGGAAGGGTGAAGGGATGGGAGAGGAAGACAAAATGAAGAGCAGCATCACAAGGGAAAATGGAATGATCTGGGACACAGAACAAAGAGCAGAGGACAACATTCAGAACTTACTGAAAGAATTTCTTCAAGGAAACCAGTGGGATTTGACACAGTACGGCATCACCTGATTAGACCACTCAAATTTTGTCAAGGCCTGTGCAGGCTGGAGAATTAAAAGGCATTTGGATTTTCAGTTGACATTAGACATTGTGTAACTGTTACCCTCAGGACCATGGTGAGGGCCTGTGGTGGAGGCAGAAATGGAGACTATAGAGCCTAGGCTTCACCTTGAGGAGAGGAGAATCTTCTCCTCCTGTTTTGCCCACGAGGACAAACATGGACCAAGTCCCAGTGCCCATCACCCAGAAATCATAAAGACGGGTTCAACACCCTGATTAAGACCCTAAATTGCTAGTATACTTGGGGAAGAAACTTTTTGTCTATTTGACTTGGAATGGAATATTGCATCTCCAAACAGAAATTGTGAACGCTGTTTATAACCAGGCTCATCTTCACACTCATAGAAAGTCCAAATCAGGCCAAGAGGTTGGGCACAGACCCTGTCAAAGATATTCATTGAACTTTGACAAATCTTGTTCCTTTTTAGGCATTTTGTCTGGGAAGGAGACAGGTGCACAGGATGAGCAGTGTAACCCCAGCTGGAAGCAGAATGCAATGTGACCAGGACTTTGCGAAGGTCAGGTGGAGGACCAGAGCTATTTTGGGCAGCCACACTCACAGGTGACAGAACAGGCAGTGTTATCCCTCTCTGAGAGTATCCTTTCTGTCTCTCCCCTCAAGAATCTGGAGAAAATTGCTCCCATAATTAGGCCTCCAACACCATAAACAGCACAGGGTCGTCTCTTTAATGTGTGTGAGCAGGTTGTAACCTGTTTCTTGCAGCATAGGAGCTGCCTGGCAGGCTGGGCTATTTGTCACTTGGGGGCTGTGATTTGGGGTAATTGCTCCTTTTGATTGCTGATTTCCACATGGGAGGGAATGTTGTCCGGAAGGCTGGAGTGCTCGCCTGGAGGGGAGGTGTTCCTGCACGGCCAGCTCCCGGCATCCCTCCTACCTGGCTCTGTGGGGGGCTGTCTGTCCTCACCTCTCCGGAGTTTCTGACTCCCCCAGCCTCCACTGCCAGCAATCTACAAGTACGCAAGTGTGCCTCTCAGTTTGTTTCCTGGCAGCTTCAAAGCTTTCTGTTCACTCCGCTGCGTGTGTTTGGGTGTTTGCCAGGTCCCTAAAAGGATCTGGGACCTCCAGGATTAGCAGGAGTGGAGTGTGGAGCTTGGACAAAGCCCAGACTGGGGCTTCTGGCCTCAGAATGGGGTGGCAGGGAGCCTCAGAAGCTAGTGGGACACATACAGAGTCAGCTTGTGCCATCTCAGCAATTTGGGTAACACTGAACATAAGGGGGAAAAAAAGTCTGCTGTAGATACGCTGGTTTCACTGGGTACCGTTTCAGATGAAAGAGGCCCAAAGGATCCCCCAGCCCCAGAAGAGGTACCATGCCTCTTGTTTGCTGCTGTTTCTGTCCTTGGCTGTGCCACACTGAGACTGTGATTCGTACTTGGCTCACCTGTGGCCTCTGGCTCTTCTGTCTATAACGTTATCTTCTCCCTGCTGTTGAGGAAGCCCAGGTCCTCTCCCCAAGATGTAGAGGTCCATGCCAAGCCAAGGAGCAGGCACAAAAGGAGGCACCAATAACAACTGCTTCTCTCTATTCACCTCCCAAATCAATTAATGTCACTGATGTCCAAAATGGACTCTGTTCACCTGTATGCATGTAGGAACTGGGAGGTGGGACATGTCTATGTTTGTGTACATAGGCTGATGTTTTACTTTTCTAGAGGGGTGCATGGCTGGGACATGCACACAGGGTCTGGAGGTGTGGGGTTTGGAGGATTGCTAGACCTCCCAGGACAGATGATGCCTGATGCTAGGAGTGGTAGCCAGCTGTTCCAGGCAAGGGAGTATGGCTGTCCCATCCCTCCTAGAGCAGATCAGGAATGTGTCAGTCTTTTGCGGTATCCTGTCAAGCAGGAAGGGCAGCCACTGAGAAGAGATCATAGAATCACAAAATGGTTTTAGTTGGGAGGGGCCTTAAAGATCATCTAGTTCAACACCCTGCCCTGGGCAGAGACATTTTCCACTAGATCAGATTGCTCCAAGCCCCATCCAGCCTGACCTTACACACTTCCAGGGATGGACCAGCCACAGCTTCTCTGGGCAACTGTGCCAGGGCCTCACCATCCTCACAGGAAATAATTCCTTCCCAATATCCCATCTTGCCCTGCCCTCTGTCAGTGAGAAGCCATTCATCCTTGTCCTGTCGTTTGATGTCCTTCTCCAAAGCCTGTCTCCAGCTCTTTTGGAGCCCCTTTAGGCACTGGAAGGGGCTCTAAGGTGCCTACAAAACCTTCTCTTCTCCAGGTTGATCAACTCCAGCTCCCTAAGCCTGTCTCCAGAACAGAGGTGCTCCAGCTCTTGGAGCATCCTCCTGGCCATCCTTTGCCTCCATGCCATTAGCTCCTATGCCAGTTCATATAAGAGACCAGGACAAAAAACTCTTCTTGTGTGAGACCCTCCCTCTGTCCGTGGTCACTTGGCAGTGCTTGGCTCCCTCTGTCCCTCTCACTTACATTCTACAGAAATCTCCCTGCCTGACAGACAGGCACTCATTGAATCTCTCTCCAGAATTCAGATCCCATAGGAAATGCAGTGAAATGGTTCTTTCTATTTAAAATGGAACAATAACATTTGAATTGATGCTGCCAATGTGGCATCTTCTAAGACAGCTCTTAATTTGCTCCTTCTGTGGAGAAGACTGAAGCAAATAAACCCACCACGAAGGACTGGGAGGTGGCACTGCCTAAGCACAGAGGGAAGAGGAGCTGCTCTTGCAGGGCTGAATGATTGTCTCAGCTCCAGGCCTGCTTGGGTCTCCTTTTTGGACAGGCTTGATTCAGCAATATGCCCTGCTGTCCTAAGTTTACACTGTGACATAGGGTTGGGAGAAAGAGAAAGCTCTGAATTTAAAGTGACTCATGGAAGAGGGAGAGAAGGGGCAGGTGAAAGGGGAGGGTGGGAGCTGGATACGGCTGGCTTGCTTCAGAAAGCTCATGGTAGATTTTAGATTTTGCTCCCCCCTCTCTTCCACCACTCCCGTGATTTCTGGGAACATTCCTCCAGGCTTTGATCTGCATTCCCAATACACTCCAACTTGGAACAAACTCATGGTTTACCACCTCATGGTTGCTGCTGTTCAGTTACCACAGGCTCCCACCCCCTCCTGTATCTTGGGCTTCCTGGTCATGCTACAACTTCCATGGCATGCCTGAGGGCTGTGTGTTGGGCATGATTGCTCATGTCATGTGCTCAGGCAGCACGGTGATGCTCTTATCACTCACATTAGGAGGCAGGAACATTGCCCATTGGCAGGACAGGACAAACATGTGTGTCCATATCCCAGTGGAATTTTCCCCTTGCCAGATCTTTATTGAGGGTGTCGGCCACCCCCTTTGATCTCCTGCTCCAGTTCATTTCTCAAGCACTAACACTGTCAAGGCAGTGTGCCCAGACACTCCATGCTCCTGCCTAAACAGTGTCATCACGCCAAGCCTATGCCTTCCCCCGGGCACACAGGAGACCACGGGCCCCATGTCATGCCTGAGTTTGTTCTTGTGCTGGTGCAAATGGAATGAAGCCAATTTAATCATGCAAGTGAAAACATGGTACATTTGGGAAAAGAGCCAGGCTTGGACTTTTCCTTCCCACACAGGAATCTGCAGCTGGTCCTGGTCTGGTATCACCTGGAAGTGCCTCTAATGTGGTCTTTACTGCCTCACTCCATCCCTGAGGAGGAGACTGTACCTGTTTCTAACTCTGCTCACTGTACTCCCCGCTGAATGCCTGTTCCAACTCAATAAATTGATTTGTTCTTTTGTTTATGATCCTCAAGCCAGTTTTCATACCCACATGTGTATTCATGTGCAAGCCAGTTTGGATTCATTTGCCAAGTAAGGTTTAATAAGACACAACACCCTAATGAACAGCCAATACAGGACACCGAACACCTTCATTCCATCTCTTTAAATTACAAATGGTAAAGGTTTGCAGTTTGTTCCCTCCAAACCTTCAGAGCAGTTTTGGCTTTTGACTCTGGGTGCACCACTTGGGGTACCCCAGAACAGAGTCATAGAAAGACTCTGCATAGGAAGCAGTTTTCAGGAACATTGCAGCCAACTACCCTAACTGTTGCTGAACACTCTAACAGGCCTAAATAGAGTAGGAATAGAACTGAAATCTCTGAATTTTCAAAACATTTTGAATTTCATTTAGACTCCTGCAATAACTTGGTATCATTTGTCAATATTCATGATTCAATGTCAATGTTCTCTCCTGTCCTCAACTTCACTTAGCCAGTGTCTGTCCCCATGCCATGCCAGATTCCACAGGGATAACTTTTGGAATGCTTCATCAGAGGAATTACTCTTTAACTCTCTCTGTGCCTTTGCTCACCAACTGAATTGATGACCAACAGACTAGCATCATACTTTGCCAAGGACTGGTGCCAACCAGGACAGAAAGTCCTGGTTGAACTGATTAGTCTCCTCTTTGCCAACAAGTTGCACCCTGGTGCCTTCTCAGACACAGGAACTATGCAGCATCCTCGGAGAACCACAGTGCCCAAGAATTCAGAGCTGCTGCTCTTTATCTATGGCCACCAGGATATGGAGAGCTGTTCAAGGCAAGCCTCCAGATCTCAGCATGGCAAAGCAAGGTCATGGTCATACAAGCATTTATGTCTTCACAAGATATCTCTGCATTCTGCTATGTCATGGAAACCTGCCAAAGCTGCTGTCCCAGGAGTACCCTACTCCAGACATATTAATGCACTCCTCCAGGCACATCTTCTCACTGTGGTGCCAGCACATGTAAACATTGCCCAGAAATGCCAGCACCCCATTACACAGCAGAGCTGTCACTCCTGAAGGAGTCATGCCCCACAGCCAGTACTACTGCAGTGCTGCCTTACTACAAAAATGAGATTGCCTTGGTGTGACACTCTGCGTTGGACAATCCCCCCAAAGATGGATGTTCCAGATGTGTGGGAGCTGATGGGAAGAGTGGAGGGTTCTCCAGCACCAGGCAGGGGAACACTGGTGGTGCTTGGTAACCCATGATGTCTCTACTGGTCCCTGCACTTGCATGGGAAGAGGAGGGAGAAGAGGGTTCCCTCACAGGTGCAAGGGAGAAGAAAAGGATTGCTGCATTCACATTCTCAGCTTACATATCTACATTTTATTTCATTTTACTTTTATGTTGTTTTTTGGCCTCTGCTCCCTCGAGTTGCAAATGTTGCCTGGGAAAGTGAACTGCCCATGAGTGGAGGCCATGGCATGGGTCCTGACTGTGTGGGTCCTGAGCTGTGGGTCCTGAGCATGTGGGTCCTGAGCGTGTGGATCCTGAGCCTGCTGTGCTGCCCTGATGCAGAGAACAGCATTCCCCGTGATGGTGAGTCCCTCTGCCCTCGGGGCCTGAGAAGAGGCAGGTGAAAGAGCCAGTGGCTGGGAAGGGGTCTGATCTTGCCGCTGTGCCCTGAAGCAAGAGGTGAATGGCAATGAACACCTGCCTTTGGCTGCAGTTTCTCTTCTTGGCACTGAGTGCTTGTGCTTGGATTCAAAGAGCAGTAACAAAGCCCTTGCCGGCGAACACATTTCAACATGTTATTATTCCCAGGCCGGCTTTCAAGATCCTCTTTCTATTCCTTCTGTACTGATTGCTCTTGTTTCTCTTGGCTCCAAACTCTGGCTTTTCAGGCTTCATTAACTGGAATTTATTAGCAACTTTAAACAATATTCCTGCTGCCAAAAAGAGAGAAAGAAAAGAAGAAGGAAAAAGAAGGAAACAAAGAGGAGACATACAAAACTCTGGGCTGCTCCCTGCCTGTGTGAGGCCCAGCTCTGAGCACCTCTTTCTCTACAGGTTTTTTTTGGAAGGAAAGACTGGTGAGTGCCTGGGCTGGGACTATGCCAGCTTCTCCTGTCTGTGGAGCTGGGGGCTGGTGGGGCAGAGGAGAGCACAGACTGATGGGCAGTCACTGAGGAGCCCTCTTGCATTGCCTCTTCAAAGGCAGCTGAGACTGGGGAATCTGGTCTCTGGGAATCCTCTGAGCATGAGTGCTAATTGCATCTGCAACACCTTCCTGAGCAGCTCACCGCAAAAACGGATGACTAACAGGTCCTGGCACACCTCAGAGGCCCACTCTCATTGCTGAATGGATGAGGCACTGGCAGGGAAAATTACTTTACCCAGACCACACAGTGAGTGAGCAGTTTGAGTTGAAGCAGTCCTGGTACCATCATTTGTGCCTTAACCAAAGCATCCCCTTTGAACCCTTAGGGGACATGTCCGGTGTTCAGAGGGGAGATGAGCCCATGTAGAAATGTCCTGTGGGACACAGCCTGGCTGGATGTCATGGTGGGGCTTAGGTGATTGCTTTGCTGTCCTAAGGACCCTCATGTGCCACCCTGCTCTCATTTTTTCCTTGCATGCCCCCTCCCAGTTGAGTGTGTGCAAAGGACAGAGGTACTCAGGGCTCAGGTGGATTCAGCAGCCTGGATTCACAGTGCTCCACAGCTGTGAAACAAGGCACATTTGTCTTCAGTGTACATGGGACACGTGCTTCATCCACCCATTTTTGTAGCTATATTCCCCATTCCCACTATTCCTGTTCCTCAGCTTCATGCACAACCATGAGTTCAGCTGATCGCTAAATTTCATGAACACTTTCATGCGGAGCCTGAGATGGTGCTAAAATAGAGGCACGGAAAGAGGAGGAATCTTAAAGGGTGTGAAACACCCTAAGACTACTGGGCTACTTGGCCTAAATCTAATGAGAGACAAGATAGAATCACAGAATCACAGAAGGTTAAGGGGTGGAATGGGCCTTAAAGGTCTAGTCTTAGCCCCCTGCCATGGGCCACCTCCCACAGCTACTGAGTAAGAGCAGAAGTGGGCAACCATGAGGAGGAGGCAGAGGAACCTGGGCTTTCTCTGACTGTCAAAGAAGATAAGGGTTGTAGATCAAGGACCAGGGCTATCAGGAGTTCCTGAGATGCTTCTGAGAACTAGACCAAAGTTAAAGTATCCCTGGATTATAATGGTTTCTATGGGACCTTGAAAAGGAGATTTGAATGTCTGGGTCGAATTTGGCAAATGGTTTCTCCTGAAGGAAGAACTGCTGAATTTTTTCAGAAGGTTCAGGCATCTTTTTTAACGTATCTTTGCAATAAAACAAATACAGTTTCAAATACCATTTTCTTTTCAGGTTTGACCCAAAATAAAAGAAGATATGTTAAAACATAACCTGAAGATGAAAGAACTTTTTCTCTATCAAGTTAAGAGAAATTTTTGAGGTTGATCAGAGCCCCAGAACAGTCATTTTGCTTCACTTCAAACTGAATTTTGCAAATTTCGTCTTCAGCTGCTCCATCCTCCTACCCAACCTGTTTATCAAGGATGTAGTAGGGAACATAAGAGTGTAGGAGGCAGACTGGGGCCATAACAGTCATCCAAAATCCCTAGGAATGAGAAATTTCTTGAAGGGTTTCCATCTAACTGAAGACAGACACCTGCAGCAAAGATGGGCTGCAGCAGAGTCTTCATTGTCAGCACTTTCCTGCCTGGAGCAGGGGCAGGCAGAAAGGCAGGCAGGAAGGTCTTCTTCCTCCCCAGGACAGACTAACACTGGGATAGCTGGTTTTGTGATACTTGGATTGTCCCTCACTGACCAGCAGGAGTTTCTGCTCTTCACTCATTTGGCATGTTCCAGCATGGGCAGTTCTGCCATGGGGATGCAGACATAAGGCTTGGCCTCATGTGCTGCATCTCACCCTGGCAGACCCAAGCGAATATGTCCTGGGCAGATGAAACCAGCAGAGATCTGAGCTGTGAAATCTGAACAAACTGCCCTTGAGGATGTCTAACCAGGCAGGATTTGTTTGCTTGATTCTTATATGTGTCCTGGCACAGAGAGTGATCCCAGCCTGAATGTCAAGATCCTGATGTAATGTTTTGGGATGAAAATTTGGTAAAGATACAAATGAAAAGAGCAGGGGAAATGCCAGGCAAGTGGCATTACTGGATGATGACAGCCCTATTAATACTGTACACACTGTTCTTGTCTAGCTGTTGATACTGAAAGAATCACTTTTAATTCCTCATAGTATATAAAATCCTCCCTTGTTTGATTTCATATCAATTACTTCATTTCCATAAATAGGACTACTGTCTTACTGGTATCAAAATCTAGCTTTACTATGCATTTATATATGATGCTGCAGTGTGCATGTCGCATTTCTTCTCCTAACTGTGATGTTTTTCCCTAGTCAAAATTCCTTTCCTTCATGAAAGAGGACTTGTGGCATTTTGAACCTTTAGTAAAATGTTATCTAACAACTCCCAATTATTTTTCAGATTTTCCTGTTTAAATTTTTCCCCTTTGCCTGTTTCATTCATAGTTATTTTTGGCTGTGGGAAGCTGGCTCTTTTGGAGCCTATGAATATTTATTCATTGATGGTTGAGACTGTTCTGTTTGTACATGATGTAATCAGGATACGGTTGCTTGCAGCAAGACAACTGCTAATTGTATACAGCAGTCTGGTCTGTGTGTGTGAAAAGTTTCACTAGCCCCAGCAAAAGCGGGTGTCCACATTTTGACACAGATGTTGACAAAATGAAAAGAGAAAGGCTGAAAGATGGAGGCAAAGTGGTGAAAACCCACCTTCTGTGGGCAGATCTGCCTCCAAAGCTAAAACACGATAAAAAATGCCTCCAGCTCAGTGCATAAAGGCCTACTGAGGAGCGGTTTTAGGTAACTGGGGTCATTACAACTCTAACAAATTTAAACTACAGACAGATGATGATGAGTTACAAGACCAATTGAAGTAAAGAAACTATAATATAAAATGAAAGGATCATAAAATAACTTAGTTTTGAAGAGCTCTTAAAGATCATTTAGTTTGAAGTCCTTGCCATGGGTAGGGACACTTTCCACTAGATCGAGTTACCCCAAGCCGCCTCCAACCTGGCCTTACACACTTGCAGCGATAGGGCAGCCACAGCTTCTCTGGGCAACCATCCTCATAAGGAAGCATTTCTTTCCAATATCCCATCCAACCCTGCCATCTATCAGTGGGAAGCTACTCTCCCTCATCCTGTCATTCCAGGCTCCTGTAAATAGCCTCTCTCCAACCCTTCATGTACTGGGAGACTACAGTTAGGTTATCCTGAAGCCTTCTCTCCTCCAGACTGAATAACTATTCTGTATGATTTGATAATCACAAGGTTTGACCGGTTATGGAAATTACGAACATCACTATCTGGTCTGGTCTCTGGTCAAAATGGAATGTTCAGAGAAGTAAGTTTGTCTTTCCATGTGCGTGCAAAGTACACAGGCTACATCTGCAAACTCATTTCTAAAAGCAGAGGACAGCAGTGCCTGAGCAGGACACAGCACACAGCACAGAGGCTCATCTCAGGGAGGTGTCAGGCAGGTCAGCACCACAACCTGTGCACAATCCTGGTGTTACACTGTAGTGCTGGATACCCACAGTTCAGGATCAGTCCACTGCAGAACACATGGGAGATGAAAATGCCTCCTTTCAGGGCAATGTGAACACCTATTCTTGTCTTTTATTCTAGTCTTAAGACGAAGGAGGGCATGTTTAGATTAGACATTAGGAAGAAATTGTTTACTATAAGGGTGAGGAGGTCCTGGCACAGGTTGCCCAGAGAAGCTGTAGCTGCCCCATCCCTGAAAGTGTTCAAGGCCAGGTTGGATGGGGTTGAAGCAACCTGGTCTAGTGGATGCTGTCTCTGCCCATGACAGAGGGTTGGAATGAGATGATCTTTAAGGTCCTTTCTGACCCAAACCAGTCTGTGACTATGACATTTTGGAAAATATAATTTTTGAAATGTCAATGTTGTGCCTGATGGTGGTGGCAAGATCTGACTAAGTAAAGTAAAAGTGTTTCATTTAGACAGATGAAGCTGTAGTAACTTATATACACAATAAGTTTGCAACACACATCAAATGCAGCATTTATATTAGTATTTCATGCGATGCAATAATAGTGTTTTGAAGAAACTATGTTTTCCAACAGAAGACGTTCTGTTGAAAGTAGCAACAGCATGAGAATAACACCTGGAGGTATTTCTCATGGTCAAATGGAGTAAGACCATACAGGTGCAATTTACTCATGCAGAAATGTCCAACCTCAATATTCTGCCTCCCAGGCTCCCATTTTTGGGGCTTGCAAAGGATTCCAGTGGTTTCTTGTGATGGTGGTTAATGTTCACACTTTCAGAAGTGGGGCCACTCCTTCACTGACACACAGCCACATGCTGATCCCCAGGACTGAGATTGCTGCTGTGTCTGAGTATGCCTGCTCAGACTGCAGTGCACACTGGTGTGTGGTGGGACACCTCAGACTCCAGAGCAGATTTTTTGGACTTCAGTTGCCCAGGCTTGTTGCCATCTGAACTGTAAAGTGCTAAGTTGTCTCTGGGCTGCAGGAGGCTGTGAGGGGACCCTGCCTGGTGGAGAGTGAATGAGGCTCTCTGTTTGATGGCTCTGCTCCATTTTGGCTTTTGGCACATGCATCATCTCAGCCTGAAGGTGATGGTCTCAGTAAAGCCCCTAAGCTAGAGTAGCAAATAAACCCTGTCCCAGTGTGCAGTCTCCTTCCATCTCAGCCTGTAGCTGCAGTGATAGCACTGGGGGTTGTGATGAATGCTACAGGACCCTCTCCACCCTGCCACCCTGACCACACTCTGGCCATCTCATACTCACAGCTCCTCCAGGAAGCGCAGGTGATGGAGCGCGTGGGGCTGCAGGTGGCTGATGTTGTTCATGCTCAGGTCTCTGGCAGGGGAGAAAGACAGAAGTCTCTGATCAGACACACAATGGTTTGCACAGCATAAACTTCAGTGCCAGGCTCAGTGCCCTCTCTCTGCTATGGGGGAAGACAAGAAGCCTCTGTGAACAGCATTTCAACATTAACATGTGATCAAAGTCCAGGTTCTGCCTACAGAGGGACGGACAGGAGTAGCCAGAAAGAGCGGGCTCCTTCAGGGTGGTCTGCTGGAGCTTCTCTAAGTTATTGAGCAAGTTAGACATTTCTCAACAGCACAAGCAGGACTGCTGTCTCACAATTTTTGGAGAGTGAATAGGAAGCCTCGTGACACTGGAACAGGACAGTATGTCCTTCATCCCAAGAGCATCTTTCTGTCACCACTGGTCATGCCAGTCCCCACAGGAAGTGTTTCCAGCACGTGGACAGACAGCTGCTTTTGAGAAGAGAGCTATTCATGAGAGAAGAGGTACATCCCTTTGAACTGGCCTGCTATACACTTGGAAAATTAGAGAATACCACCAGGTATAGGGGTGGAGATTGGCTCTCTGGGTGATAAACTTTTTTTAGGGGATGAGAGGAATCTGGTTGGTTGTTGGCTTCTCTCATTCTCTGCCATCTCCAGCTAAAACTCATCTCCTCTGCTTAGGTCTGATCAGGGTCTTATGGACCCTGCTGGAGAAGTCTGTGCAGTGACCCAAGAGGTCCAAGGAGGTGCTGAATCTTAAGCCCTTCCACATTACAGAATCACTGTGAGCCACCAGCAGAGCTGTCCTCATCTTGCTATGAGAGCTGCAAAGTCTGCAGCAAGTGGTTCAATACACAAGTTGGTAATTTGAAAAAACAAGGATGTTTCTGGGCTGCAAGGCTGTTCATGAGATCTCATACCTGATAGCTGCAACCCTGCCCACATGAGAAGCTGCACATGAAGAAAAGTGTCCTGCTCTCCCAAACATAGAGCAAGTAGTGTCCAGGTGAGGAAGGGAGCATTAGCCTTTACAACTATGAGGGAAGATGAGGCTGAATTAAAAGCTGGCATGGTTAAAACTAATGGAAATAGATAAAGCATATCCCCTTCTGAGCAAAGCAATCCTGATCAATGTCTTCTGGGGTGCTGGGTAGTCTTGGGTGAGGCAGAAGGGGTTATTTTTGGTCATTGTGTACAGACAGGACACAGCTCAGCTCTTCAGACTGCTGATACTAAATGGCAGAGGCAGACAGGTATAATAGGAGAATAAGGAGGAAAAACAGAAGAATAAATCCAAGTTACTTTACTCTTCCCTCCTGTACATCTCACAAACTTGGGAGCCTAAGGAAGGTGTTCCCTCTCCTTGCAGTGTCACTGAGAATCTGTCTTGGCACTGAACAAAAGCATGGAGGAAGAAGGCTTGTGCCCAGGATAAGGACTGAAACATGAAGAAGAAAAGTCCCTCAGGAGAACCCAACCACACAGGAAAGAACTCTCTGAGCTGGCACCATCTGCTCAAAACCTCTGAGACCCCAGAGAACACATGCCAAATGCTCTGGAGCATTGCAAGCTCCAGAGGGTAGGAAATTGCTTCACTGGGAAATGGATTTATTGAAAAATTTACTGAAATGCTTTTACATTCTTCAGAGAAAAAATACCTGAATTCTGCTAATAAAGAGCAAAATATCTGGTGGGTACAGGGTTCTATATTTTGCATCATTTTACACAACCTTCACCTCCCCCCCAAAAATCCTACAAACACACCATGTTCTGACCAGCTCTATTTGGCACTGGGGGAGGCAGGTGACACCTTGGGAGGCTCAGAAGCCCACATCTGCATTTTCTCTGGGAACCTGTCCTATGACAAAACCTCACACTTTCATGAGCCCTGTTCGAAAATACTACTGGAAAAGTTCGGAGTTTTTCCTTATAACTTTCTCCTCTTTAAAGAAGTGGTGGAAAACTCACCAAAAAACCTATGAGAACTCAAAATCCTGTTTTCAGAATGAATGCAAAAATGAAGTTTTTGTGTGTGTGCAATGCTGTTTTCTATATTTGGATGATCCTGGGATATAATGGTTAAAATATTATTTTGTGCTCCTTCTATTTTTATTTTTCAACCCCTAAGGGCAGTTGCTACTTAGCACCCATTAAAACATCTTTTTTTCCTACATCAAAGTGTCTCCTGTTTGTGTTGTAATGAAT
This sequence comes from Neodrepanis coruscans, assembly GCA_013400695.1. Lineage (NCBI taxonomy): Eukaryota > Metazoa > Chordata > Aves > Passeriformes > Philepittidae > Neodrepanis > Neodrepanis coruscans. The sequence continues at coordinate 56,550 of VYZS01104338.1, forward strand.
CAGTCTGATGTTTTGACATGTTGTGGAACAATGTGAAAATAACGAAAAATAATGTTAAATGAAAGACTGTGAAAGAAAACACAGAACTGAAACATCCAAGTTCTCCTTGAAACTGCAAAGCATATTCCTTAAGTTGCCTTCTGCTGGCAGTGTAGTGAATACTCCTTGCTTACTGCAGGAGACACTTCCCAAACCTCATGGATCTGCCTTTTGGGTACTCAGCACTCCTCCAGGCATGATGGGGACAGTGCTTGCACCACATCCCTGAGTGGATGGTGGGCTGCAGGGATGTGCAGACCCTCAGCAACAGTCCCAGTCATCTGCGCTGTGTGGCTGAGGATAAGGGGAGGTCAAATATGATTTAGAATCATCGAAACACAGACTGCTTTGGGCTTGGATGGGACCTTAAAGCTCATCTTTTTCCAACCTCTGCTGTGCACAGGGACACCTTCCACTACACTGGGTTGCTCCAAGCCCTATCCAACCTGGCCTTGAACACTTCTTTCCTCCACCTTGATACACTTAAAAGGAAGTAGACCTACTCATTTCTGAAGAAATTTTCCAAAAGGCAGAGGAGAAATACCATTATCCCGACATTGTGGTAACCCCATAGTTCCATATTACATGACTTTTCTTTAAAAGCTCCACTCCACTTCTTTTCACCTTCCTGTACCCCTGGGCTTCTGGCCATGTCCAGATCTGGGAGAAGGGGCTCTTTCATACCATCTCTTTGGGCAGGGAAGAAAACTGAGTCTGATTTCTAAGGCTATTGCATAGGAAACATTTTGAGTAACTTTATTTAAAACGTAGTGATGTTTTGGCTGTTTGAACACCCTGGTGGTTTGCAGTCTTGCAGGACTTGAGTGAACACATCTACACTCAGAATCCTGAAAAGGATATCCTGAAAGTGCAAACCCTGGCAGTGGTCTGCTAGCTAATGAAAAGCCAGGCAAATATGGTGCCAATGACTCAGCTTTGTCAATAACTCTTCAGCATGACATCCCACAGTGACCTATACCAGTTCCCCCAAGCAGAGGATATCACACCTGACTGGGCCGTGGTGTGAGGACAGCATGGAGGAGATGTGGAAGGACAGATGATGTGAAGGAAGAACAAGTTCCTCCAAGGGCTGGAAATTAACTTCCTGGGCACAGCCCTGGACCTAGTGATTTTTCTAGCCACAAAAGTATGAGATGTTTCTCCACAGGCTGTTCATGCTTGTGTGAAAGCTGAGGCACAGGATTCTTGTGTGAAGAGTTGTGGGAGTAAATATTTGACTTATTACTCATTTAAAGATGTTGTTGACTTGTTGCTGTGTTTTCCCAAGCTCATGCTTTTCCTCTTAGTAAGGTTTCTTGTGTTTTGTGCATCCCCAGCACAAGCAAGAGTGGAAATGCTTCCTGTCAGAGCAATAAGAGAAGCTGTTTATCTCTCCAAGTGTTTGGGGGTGGTTACTTCAGTCAGCCACATTTAGTTAATTTAAAAGGAACCCATGGTATTTGAACCTTATTGGATTATTTTTTTTCAGCAGTGTTCGGCCAAAGGGATAGAGTTAGGGTTTAGTCATTGATTAAGTGGGTTAGGGACTCCTCTGACTTTTCTTAGCTCCGTCAATGACTTTGACTTTCCAAATTAGATCTCTCTTTTGAGTGACTAGCATTTGATGAAGTCAAACAGTTGCTATGTCTCTCATATCTATACAAGGCTGTTGTCATTTGCACTGAAGAAACCACTCTAAACATGAAAATTGTACAACAGCCATTATAAAAATGCACAAAGAGTATAATTCAAATCTTAACCCCCCTCAACCTCTAAAAGAAATTAGAAAGGTAGGGGAAGAAATGGGATGCTGCAGCTTCACCCAGGTTTACAGTGTAGGTCCTGAAGAAGAAATGTCCAGATTCTTGCCTTTGACTTCATGACACCACACAGGATTGGTGCTCAGGGACAAGCCATTCTTTCCCTGTCCCAGAGCCCCCCTGCTCCCTTCCCCAGTGACTAGCTTGTCTGTCCTCCCTATAAGATATCAAATAAAAGCATGAGCCCTTCATGGCTCTGGTCTGAAATGCTGCCAGTAGATTGAACTCCTCTACCACTCCCAGAACTGAAACTCTGTGCTGGTATCGCCCCACTTATCCAAAAAGTAACATCTTTTAAGGCCTCTTCCATTAAGTATTGAAAATACCTATGTTTTCAAATGACACTGCACCAAAGACATTGTGGCTATAATTAGTGTGATTCAACTCTCCCCCCCTTCTCCAACTGATTCTAAACATTTATCATAAGCATTTCTAACTTGTACCTGCAGGAAAACTGAGACACAGTTCATGGAAACTGAGCTCATGTGATTCAGCCTCAGACCTTACAACTCCTCTGGCCCTCAAGGGATTCCTTAAATTATTTGCTTTGATGTCACCTTCTTTTATGAACAACCTTTGATTATTCA
>VYZS01104384.1:0-15678 GCA_013400695.1 Neodrepanis coruscans
AAATTATATATAATGTCATCATAAAAAAAATAACCTAGGGCACGTTTATACTATTATGCATTCAAGCAACATATCTAAGGTTGCCCACTTGGCACTTTATTGCCTAATCTACAGGCAGAAAAGAAAAAAAAGAGGAAAAAAAAAGAGGTTNNAAAGAGGAAAAAAAAAGAGGTTAAACAGTAATGTTTTGGTTCTATCTATCTAAAATAAAAATTCTCATACTCCATCAATCCTCATATATCCTATTTTCAAATCATATGCTAGGCCCAACATTTTTCTACAAGATTAATGAAACTGGCCTCCTTCCCTTCTGGAGTAAACAAGCATCACTTACAAAAAAGCAAGCGTTTTCTTTATATTACAGTTTTTCTGTTACCCTCAAGTACACAATCTTCTAGACGGCAGGACTGAGAATTCATCAGCAAAGACTTTAGTTCAAACAGACTACAAATCAGATCAAATGATAAGCTACACAATTTTGCCATGTCATGACAAACCATGTTTTTCTTAATGTTTTTCAAAGATTTTGATGAACTGGGAGCAAATAATCCACCATGTCAGCTCCCAAGTAGTGGTCCTCTTATCACTGGTCATGAGGCTGAACCAGGTATTACTGAAGAGGTGAAACTATAGTCCTCTCCTGGACAACTGAAGAGCAACTCAGAAGGTCTGTCAAACCAAAACCCTGACTTTTACCGCTCTGTTCTAGAGCGGAGTAAAATGTTACTGAGACTGTCACTGGGAATATGAGACTGAGTTTATTCTGGTAGATATTAGGCTATGTGAGTACTGATCATATCTCTTCAAAGGAGTGGAAAATACAAGAACTATAAAACGATGTCTCATTGTTTCAGCACCAGGTTTCTTAAATAAATAGAATTCAAAAGAGCTATAATTCCAATATTTGTAAAGAAGAAGCAAAATGCATAATGGCAGCACATCGGCTAAGAACAAGAAGAAATGGAGGAGACAGGAGACATACCTGGCTCCCAGCAGCCCTGCCAGATAAACAAGGGAGTCTCTCTCTGCACCAGTGAACTGGCTAAAAGAAAGAACACAATCTTCCAGAGGGGTGGCTCCTTCCATTACTGGGACTGGTGTGAAAAGTGGATTGGACCAGAGATCTAAAAGGAGCTGCTGTTCCACACATGTTATCTTAAACAAGATGAGAGATAAAAATGTAAATCAAGCCAAATAGCAACAAAGCCAACAGTATTTCAGCAACTGTACAGGAGCATTTATGGACTCAACAACAAGCAATCCTGCTTCCATCATTAACACCTGAAACAAATTATTTCCCACTGAATCAGACAAATTCTTGTTTAGACTACTTCAATTTTGTCAAGTTTGACATACTCAAGCATTATTCAAAACTTTTCAGTAACTTAAGTTTCAATGCTTGAACTAAAGTAGTTCAAGGTGTGATCTGAGGGTCTGTATATATAAATTTACTTCACTGAAAGTTACCCAATATTGAAAAGTACTAACAGCAGGTATTCTATATCACATGCCCACTCTTCGCAAGTATGGTTAGTACTTTTTGACTTCTAAGCTATAAAAGTGACTTGCTCTTCTGCCCTAAATAAAAAATACTACAGAAAACAAAACAAGCAAAATAAACAAATGAAATCATTATTGGCCAGCTAGTTCCTCCTACAGTTCATCATTCAGGCAGAATGCTGTCCGACCTCATAATGACCTTTGAGTTGTGACAGTGAAGTCCTATTTAAGAGTCCTATAGAAAATGAAGTGAACCAGATAAAAGACACCCTACAGATGCAGAGGCTTTAAAACATGCTTTCATTTAGTACATTTCAACTGAATGAGGCTGATCTCTCAGCATCTTATTTATATTTAAGCCTCTGATAACTCCGCATTCTGACAAGACAAATTTCTAATACAGATTACTTTTTTGTGGAACTGGAAAACTGTAAGTCCCTTACCAGCCATGTATTTGTGACCACATCTCCAACAGTTGGCTTCACTGTGCACCCCAATAAAGGTACCACAGCATAGTCTGCAATGGCTCTGCTTTGAAGTGGCAGAACTTTCCCAGCATTCTCCTTTATAATATCTGCAATGCACGACTCATCCTCTTCACCAAAACCCAAAAGAAGAAATGTCTTCCTGACAAATAAGGCTCCTTCAGCCAGTGAAGAAGACTCTCCCAAAGAACCATTACAGACAGAAGACTGATTCTCTCTGTGAACAGTTGTGTTAGAAGCATCATTGAAGGTTCTGGATGTCAGTTTTTCAACTTCATCTGAAAGGTTAAAGAAAAATATAAAAAACAACCAAGCATAATAATGGCTTGACAAGAACATCAGACAACCCGAAACAGTTTCATAAAGAAATGACAGTATTCTGCTGTTTTCATCCAGGTTTTAGGTAAAAACTGTTCTATATAGGCCTGTTTAAATTTGATGTCTGAAACACAATGTAGAAGTTAACACACTAGATGTTAGGTCTTTAATAAGCAAATTCTGCAAACTCAAATGCTAATTATGTGCAGTTAAACTTTCTATAGTATGCTGAGCCTAGAACATACCTAATGTAGAATCATTATTTACATATTGAGAGAGGAAGTCATCTTCAGCAGCTTTCTGCTGTTTTATAACATTCATAGCTTCTTTCTTCAAGAGACTGTTTCTTTTGAGAAGAACTGACTTCATTTCGGGTTGCTCCAAAACTGGGTTCTCAAACAGCTGATAGTTTAGAGGGATATAGTGCTCCACTGAATGCAGATAACCTTTACTACATGACTCTAGCAACCATTTTGCTGTCACTATATGAGGCCTATAAAACAAAGTGTTATGGAAACAAGTCAGAGCAGGTTTCAGACCTGTGATTCTTTTTTCCCACCCCACAAATACTAGTATACACACACACATGAAGTCTGTAACTCCAGTACTAAGCAAGTTTTGGGCACTTTATAAACCTCAAGAGTTGTTTTTTTTTTTAATCCTTTCAGTCTGAGAACAAAGCCATTCATATTTATTTTCTATAAAGTAAATTATATCTGCCATTGCTAGGTTGCCAAATTCTTCCTCCTCCATATATTAACAAACACACATTAACATCTCTTTTCACCCATGTTCGCTTTCCTGTTCACCGAGATGACTCATGGCTACACAAGGATGAACACCAGATATAAGTCTTGTCATTTAAATCAAGAACTACCTAGTGTTTTCAAATCAATGCATGATTCCAAAGAACCACAGAATGACTTAAGTTGGAAGGGACTTTAAAGGTCATCTATGTCCCTGCCATGGGCAGGGACACCTTCCACTAGACCAAGTTGCTCAGAGGCCCATCCAACCTGGCCTCAAACACGGTCAGGGATGGGGCACCCACAGCTTCTCTGGGCAACTTGTGCCAGGGCGTCACCACCCTCACAGTGAAGAATTTCTTCCTAATACCTAATCTAAACCTACACTCTTTCAGTTTGAAGCCATTACTCCTTGTCCTGCCATTCTAGGCCCTTCTAAGTCCTCCTCTTTCTTTGCAGGCTCTCTCTCTTGAGGTACTGGAAGGCTGCGATCAGATCACCCCAAAGCCATCTCTTTTAACAGCCTGAGCAAACCCAATTCTCTCAGTCTTTCCTCACAGGAGAGGTGCTCTGTCAACTGCTCTGTGCTCTAATCAACTTGGCAGCCTCCTCTGGACTTGCCCCTACAGGTTGATGTCCTTTCTGTGCTGGGGACCCCAGAGGTGGTGGGACAAAGAAAGCAAGGTTTAAGTAGACCTTAAGCAACACACTTATCACAACCTGTGAGCTGTCTTGTCCAAAAACTGTTTCAGCTCATCATTATTTTCCCCCAAAATGACATGAGTAACATTTTCATTAAGTTGATTAAATCGAATACCACCACCGATATTAATAAGCCTTCTCATCTTGTCCAACTTCCTGCCACTGAAGCCACAAAGATAGATCTACAAAGACAATATAGTAACAAATAAGGCTTTAAAAATATAAAAAGCAAAAAAAAGAAAAAAATACAGTAGAATGTCTTGATATCATTCATTTTAACTGATGCAGAACACAGAGAGTAGTGGCACAGCTGTTGAGAAGCTGCAAAAAAGTTAAGCATTTACAACTGGATTAATTAATATTTGCAAACTAATCTAGCAAAGCTTCAATGTTTATGATTTTGGGGATTCATTCCGTTAGTACAATCGAAAAAATCCCCAAAATAAACCCACACACCAACTCTAGAACCTACACACTATAGTGTTCAAATATAGGTATCTATGAATATAGAATTTTATATTTATACTATATATTTAATACCATTATATACAGACACATATGTAGACATACACAAAAGCTACAGCCTGTGGACACAAAATAAATCTGGTATTTGTTGCTGACCATGGAAACAATTTACTCAAGCAGCAAGCACCAGTGCTTCAACATAGTTACATCTGTGTTGTTAAGACGAAACATTTCAAAGTATAGATCGTTAAACATACTCGACAACCATCTAACAAATCTTCAGGGGCTTGAAAAGAACTTATGTCCAAGTTTTCCAGCTCATCAGGAAGAGGATCCAGTCTGCTGCTCGTAACAGAAGTACATGCAGTTTCATTAACACCACTCAAGTTGATATTGGAAATGTGGCTGACATCCGAAAGGGTATGATCTTTAAATAAAATGGAAATCAAAAATGAAGCATTGGTTTTGGCTCTGCTGCTTCACTAAACAAAATACAAAACTACCATGTATGATTTCATTGTGCTATAAGGAAATGTAAAGTCTAAAGAATGAAAAATACTAGTCAAGTAGAACTTTGGTTAAACCAAGGGGTTTATTTAGACACAAATTGAGTATGGTCTTGCTACCAAGAGTGCTTATATACCTTCTGTTTATTCCCAAATGGATGCCACCTATGATAAAGCAGCCAATGAGACTGGTTTTCAATGTTTTTATTCTGGTTTTGTGGACACCTATTGGAAATACTCTTAAAAATAAACAGGGCTCTCTACAGTAGAGAAATCAATACAAAGCTCAGTGCTTTAAGAGAAGTAGGAATCAGTAGCAGGTGGACACACATTAGAGCTGGCTGTGTCTTTCATGCTACCACGTGTGCTTACAAAATACTTTTAGCTTGCCTTCTCTTAGTAGCATGGAGTAAATAAAATCCAGTATAAGAGGAAAAAAAAACAGAAAAAAGCTTAAAACTCAGCATTTGTTTCCCCCTAGCCAAGACTGTTGTAAGATTAAATTCATGACAGACAATGGCTTTAAACTACAAACATATGTACAGTTGTGCTTAACACTTACAGATATACACCACTGACTCTTAAGCAGACAATCATACACCTAATTTAAGTTTACTTTTTTAACAATTATTCATGTGTTTCAATGTGCATAAAAGCAATCTGTTGGGTTTTGAACTTAAGCAGAATCTGGAAACCAAACTCTCAAACCAGCACTGCAAAAACAAGCATCTTACTAACCTTAAACAATTCTTCCTCCTTAATACAAATGTTTTCTACCTTACTTTTAATATATTTTAAAGTATCTTACTGTCAGGCTTGCTGGCATCATTCGTAGGTGTTGAAGTACTGGGTGCACTACTCAGTCTTGATCCAGCTTCCACTTTATACATTGTCTCATCCTGACAGAAGCCTTTCTTGATGCTGTCAGAAAACCATTGCACAGACACACAGTGCACATTCCACTTTTTGGCACATTCATACTTCTGACCTTCCAAATGTAAGCAAAATTAAAAAAAAACACAAACACAATCACTAAAAGGCTAAAGCTTCAAACAGTGATCTCTGAAAGATGGCTGGACATTAAGAAAATTTAGACATTCAAATAATGTATTTTAATGTGCAAGCTGGGTTATTCTGGACTCTCTTCATACACTGCCAAATCTCTAATTAAAGTAAAAAATCTCATGGATGGCTAGCTCATGGATACAGTATGACAAGGCACTAAAGAAACAACCAAGCAAACAAGGCTTTAAAGCTTTCAAGCATGTGAAAAAAGGCTAAAGTGTCCCAGGATAAGAGAGGAAAATGGGAAAAAAAGAGAACTCCTCCATTCTTCTCCCAATGAAACTAAAATCCTTTTATCTTCCCAAGAGGAAGGAAAAGGAGCTCTGATTTTACCTTAAAAGGCACAAAGAATAATCAGTTAAAAAACATCCAGTTTAAGTCAAGGTATAAATGAAGTCCTATTCGACTTCGCTAAAAAACAGAATTTTTCTTTTTTTTTTTTCCCCGTCTAGGATTCTTCCTTTTTCTTTCCTTAAATACCACCTGTGTCTCTGTGTTTTCTTCCTCTTTTGTTCTCTTTCCCATGTCTTTAGAGCAAAGCAAGGGTCACCTGTGTTACTCCTTCCAACAACAGTGACTGCCTGAACAGACGCAGCAAGAGCAACACTGAAGCAGACAAGGAGTCAGTTCAAACTTTTATGCATATTTACACTATTTCAACCCAAGATGCAAAAACAGTATTTATTCCGTTGGTTCTACCTTTTGGCTCTTGGACTATGAGGTGAGTACACTCATTCATCTTGAGCTGCCCCGTGTAGTGCCCACCGTGTTCAGCGGTGAGGCGCTGGACTTCCTTCCTGTCGGAACTGCTCAAGCCAGTTACGCAGATTGTGCAGCCAAGGAACACGGGACAAGTGAAGTCTTCCATGTCAACATCCGTGTACCTCACCATGCTGAAGCAACAAAACAGAGAAAAACAAGGTCTATTTTTCCCTTCCAAATAAAATCAACTAGAAAAAGCCTGAATTACCAGTCCCCAAAACAAAGCCAGTTTTGTTTCTTCATACCTTTGCTGAGACTTATCCCACAACGTCTTAACCCAAGAGGGAAGCAAAATAGGTTTCTTCAGGGAAGCAGCTACCAAGTATTTCTTGCTGCCAACTTCTCCAGCGATGAGATGAGTCACTGACACGTTGAGGTCTCTGTACACACATCCACCCATCATCTGCACATATTTATGAACTTCTTCCTGGACGGGGAAAAGAATTATAGAAAATTACCAGGAGAAATGAACATATGTGACAGTCATATTAACCTAAAAACAAAACCACAGATTTCAATTGTCTGTGGTTCCCCTAAAAACTGTTCAAAAAATACAAAATGGATATAAATGGAAGCCACAAAAACATAATTTCCATTTCATCTGCACTTCTGATAAGCCAAACATAATATATTAACCTCAATAAAAACATTAAAATCACACTGTATGAGCAAAATCTTACAGATGGCTGACATTTTAGGTAGTATTAGAAATAACTGTCAGAATAAAATAAAAAGTTAGCTTCTACAATAAACTATTTAAACCATGGCTGACTGGATATTAAGCTTTCACCATGTAGTCTGAGTAATCAGGAATGTTGTCTGTAGCATTACAGTCGCAGAAAAACTCGCAAGAGAAGTGGTCCATCTAATCAGTTAATAAAAATCCCTATAACATTTATTTGCTCCCATATTAATGCACCTCAAGCATGAGCATATAGGCACCGCTTATGTGAGATATATATATATGTGCATGTACAGATTCTGGTTTTGTAGACACCTATTAAACTACATACAGATTTATATAAAACATATACTTGCAAGACTCCCTCTTTCTTCATAGAACTCTCTACATAAAATAATCTACAAGCTACAGAAGACCAGATAAACCTAGAAAAAGGCATTGTTAGACATACACAGTATGACTGCTGCCTTCTGAAGCAAAAACATTAATGCCAATCAGCTGAACACTCCATTTTTTGGAAGGCTTTACCCTGACATCTTTCTCGAGGCTGGTGCAGGACACGGTCACGTCGGCCATGGTCATGTTGTGCACGGGATACTCGGCTCTGGGGACACATCGCTGGCATTGCATACAGAACAGGACTACCTGTGGCCCAACAATCCGACAACCAAGCTGCAGGAGAACAACAGGAAAAACACAAGAGAAAATAAGCAGAGGGTACATTGGTATCAGGAGGACTTTCCTTGTCCCTGAATCCTAAGGAAGGCAGGGCCCTTGGTCTGTGCTCCCCCTCCTCCAGCATCTCCAGAGGTAGTCGACAGTTTTGTTCCTACTCTCAGCTGTGGATTTTCTGTCCAATCTTTGGAGATTTTCTGGCCTCAGTTAAAGCAGCACACACTATGGCTAACATGCCAGGGAATTCCAGATTGTCTGCTAGACAATTTGACCTTGCAGGTCAAACCAAACTATGCTTCTCAGGAGACAAAAAAAAGTGTAAGAATTAGCAGAACCAGAACTGACCATACTATTCATTTTTTCCTGCATTTAACTTTGCTAGTCATTTTCTCCCCCAAAAGAATGTAAGAAAAGGAATGCAGCGAAGTTCACACTGCTACACTCAGTGCAAGACAGAACACTCAGGGTGTAAGCATGGACATGAGTGCTTCCAGGAAGGAGCGAGTTGCTGGGTGGCATACCTTTTTGAGGTGACTGAAACCCAGGCCTCTAAAAGGATCACAAATGTAAAGTGATTTATCATTTTCTTTTATGTTGAGTACTGTTTCCTCTTCGATGATCTGGAGATGTTCTTCTGACTGGAATTCTTTTATGGACTGCAGGTAAACGATGCAAATGACAATGTTTATTTAAATTAACAAATCAAACAGCCAAACCCGTGCAAACTACACAAGTGCATCTCCTTGAAACAGCTCACAACAAAGCCACCGTGCAAACATGTACTGGCAGAAGGAAGAGGTAAAACACTTCACGGGTGTCCCTTCCGTTCCCTGGAGGTCTTTACAATACTCTGACTTAAACATTTATCATACAAGTTTTCAAGACCCCATCCTGACACGTGCCTTTGGCTCTGACCTACCTCCCAAGCCAGAAAACAAGGCACAACTAAGTTTGCATAGTGCTTAAATGAGTGACTACCATCCAGACCCTCTGGGCTACATCTCTCAGCACTGAAGATCAACAGGTTTTAAAACGGTAGCTTTCACTTGAAGTAACTTCTTCAACAAAATTGTTCTTGTCTAGCAAGCTTTATTAAAAACCAAGCACCTGTGTTAGGGAAACAGCTTTATTTCCAGGTAAGCTAAAGTTAAACCGGCCACAGACACACAGGCCATGGCAATACACCACCACGCTCACCGACAGCGGCGGCCAAACAGACCCACTTACCTCAAGGGCTTTAGAAAAATACACCGAGCTCCCGGAAGACTTCACGAACTTCACAAAAAACGTCTCCTTAGTACCTCTCATCCTTTACCTGAGAAGGAAAACCCAGTGAGCGCCCCGACACTCCCGTCGCAGCCCGGAGCCCCTCTCGCCCCTGTCCCCCTCCCCGTGCCGGCCGGCCCACGGGCCCGCCCCACGCCGCCCGGCCTCGGCGCCCAGTTCTGACGGGAACGGCGGGGCAGCGGCAGGCCGGGCCCATCGGGAGGCGCCCTCCCCGCGGGGCCCGAGCAGGGGGTGCCGAGCGGCGCAGCCCCAACACAGACACAGACATAGACAAAGACAGACCGAGTCCCGCACACCGGGCCCGGCACCCACCGACCAACGCCGCCGCCGCGGGCGGGAAACCGGCGGCTCTCGCACTGCGCAGGCGCGGGGCGGGCCCGGGGCTGAGGTAATGGGAGAGGGAGGGACGAGGGGTTGGAAAGGAGCTCGGGCAGTGTCCAGTGGCGAGTCGCCATGCTGTGGGCAGAGAGACCTCCCGCCAACACCAGGTTGCTCAAGGCCTTTATCCAGCCTGGCCGTGAGCGCTGCCAAGGTTGGGGCACCCACAGCCTCCCTGGGCAACCTGTTCCAGTGCCTCACCACCCTCACAGTAAAGAATTTTTTCCTAGTATCTAACCTAAATTTCCCCTCTTTCAATTTGTACCCATTATTCCTCGTCCTATCACTGCAGTTCCCGATGAGGAGTCCTTCTCTGGCTTCACTGCTCCAGACCCCTTACCGACCTCACGGCCCTGCTCTGGACTTGCTCCAACAGTTCCACATCTGTCTCATGTTGGGGGTCCCAGAGCTGTATGCAGTGTTCCAGGTGGGCTCTCACAAGAGCAGAGTAGTGGGGGTAAATCACCTCCCTTGCCCTGCTGGCCATGCTGCTTTTGATGCAGCCCAGGATTTGGTTGGCTTTTTGGCCAGTGAGCCCATGCTGCCGGCTCATGTTGAGTTTTTCATCAACCACCAACCCCAAGTCCTTCTCCACAGGGCTGCTCTCAACCACTTCTCTATCCAATACATAGGATTGCCACAACCAGGACCTAGCACTTCACTTTCAGGTTCCAGGTTATGGGAAAGAATGCCAAATGCCATCCTTCTGGAGCAGGTGGCTGGAAACTGGGACTTCCTCAGGAACTTAAATAAGCCTCGCTACTCCCATATCCCACTGTTGCATCTGCCTGCATCATTAAAGGGTGTCCCTAAAGGTGACCTTGCTCACTCATCCAATGGACCTTCATTCCACTTAGACTATTCTCTAAGCCTTGCTGCTGTTTGTGTAATACTGATAATGCCTGTAGTTGTGGGGAGTCATTCCATTAGAAGATCCTCATAGGAAAATAAATAACAGAATCAATTAGGTTGGAAAAGACCTCCAAGATCGAGTCCAACCTATGACCGATCACCACCACGTCAACTACACCGTGGCACTAAGTGCCACATCCGGTTTTCCCTTAAACATCTACATGGATGGTGACTCCACCACCCCCCGAGCAGCCCATTCCAATGTCTAATCACCCTTTCTGTGATGAAATTCTTCTTTAAAAATGTTTTGAAAGAGAAAAGGACCAAAAGCGTTCGCCAGGGCACTGTATTTTTTGGCAAGAAATCCTACAGTGACGCCACATGATGGCACTATAATCTTAAGAACTGAAGGGAAGTGAAGTGTCCCACTGCAATTATTAGATGTTAGCTCTTCAGTCACTAAACTTATTAGTTTTAAAAACACATTATTAATCGTCTGAGATCAGTATGAATAGTGTGAGATACTGCTTTTCCCATCTGTAAAACAAAGGTAAACAAACCCAAATAGAATGACAACCAAAATAACATATTTATTATTAGATTATTAGTGATAAGCAGTTAAGAGGACTGGAGTTGTCTTGTGTTATTTGATGATGCTGGTTCTCAGTCCACATATAAAACCCTGAATTTGTCCTGCCTGCTCTTTCAGTGTTTTGTATAGGAATTTATCTTCCTATTTAAATCTTCTGGGATACTCTGAAAAATAAGGGGATGTTGTGTGTGTGAGTGGGGAAAGGATCAAGTCAAACACATAAAAAGTTAGCCAACTTTAATGGATTGTATAATAAAAAGTATTATTACAGTTATTGACAGAATCCTTAATTGAATGTACCAGCAGTGCTACTAAATGCTGAGTTTTCAATTATCTCCATGAATGTGGATCAGAGTTTACTGCAATATCTGAAATCTGGCTTGTTTTCATTTGCTGAAATGTGGTGCCTTCTCAGTGAAAGGATAGAAACTCTTGGTAAACTGCTGATCCACTGGGCCATCAATCTCAAAAGTTTCTCCTCTTTCCTCTGGAAGCTGCTTTTTCTCAAATCGATCCATGCTGTGTAAAAGAACACTGCAAAGGAACAGGGCTGCTTTTTGACATCACTCTCAGAAAGTCTGTCAGTATGTTCATGCAAGTTGGGTTATTGTGCATTTTTCCTGCAGGGATGATGAAGATACATATCCTGTTTGGCATCAGAGCTCTCCAGAGAAAGTAGCCACTTCTCGTCAAGAGCAGAATAAGAAATTAAATTGTTTTCATAAAGGCATTCTATAAGTAAAAATAAAATTAAAAGCTAGCCTATCCAGAAGTTCCTGCATATACAGCTTAATATCTCTTTACAAAATAAATGCATATATTCGTCCTTATATGCTGAAATTGCCCAATTTCTGCTTATGCCAGTCTATTTACCCATTTTAAAACCATTTACAAAATCCAAAAAGTAATTGCTGTACAGGGTCTTAAAGAAGAGTATGCAGCTGAAAATCTTGTAAATTAGAAGGTGTGATATACTTTTGTTACACCTCCCATGTGGATGTAAATCAAAAGTGGTGCCTAACATGACACAGGCACTTGGCACTGTAAAAATCTGTTTGGAACTGTTTGTTTCTTTGAAAATATTATTTAAAAGACTGTTTAGAGCAATTGGGAATACAGAGATTGCCTTGCTGAAAAAGAACAGCAAACAAAATATTCACTTTTAATTTCCTACCTGCAAAATTGTCCTATACCATATGTCTCAGGGGAAATGCAAGAAATGCCAAAAAAAGGAGAACTTGGCCTAAATCAATTAATAGTGTGTTTGTCGTAGATTCTTAAGCACTTGAGTAGCCTCATATTTATTTCATGTTTTCTGTGTGTTCACATGCTGTACAGGTTCTGAGCTTTACAAAGAATCAATCATAATTAACCATCATTAATTCCAATTATGGAAGCTTTTGCTCTCCATAAATCTCGTAAACGCTAGAAAACAACCATTGACATAGCCCCCAAATGATACCTGTTTCTAAAACAAAAAGAAGATTATCTGTGTGTCTGCAAAAAAGACAATATTTTTACTTACTCAGATGTTTTGATAGCTGTTTATAACATATGTTTATCTCTAAAGATATCTATGTCAACCCTGTTCAGAAATCATTCTCACACCTCTAATGCTGTTGTGGTTTTGCAGCCATTACAACTGCAGTCATTTTTTATTTTAAAGTTTTTCTCTTATGTAGGCTAGAAAAACGGCAAGCACAATCACTGCACTAAAAAGCTAAAAACCTGTTGACTCATTGCTCTCATTTGATCTAACCTGATTAAAGCTACATATGCAATACTTTATCTTAGGAATACTGTTACCACACTGATTCTCTGATCAATGATCAGACATTATATTAACTTTTTTAGTATGAATAACATATGAAAAGCAGATGATTGAAAGTGAGCCTTCTGAAATACCAAACTCCAAAGTCATTCAAGTATCAACCCTCACTAGTTAGAACTATTATAAGAAAGATCTAAGAGGTTAGTACTCAACCATACACAAAGGAAATACATCTTGAAATATCAGAGTCTGTTCTAAATGTATAAAATTTTGCATACCACTTACAAAAGATTCTATATCATAGACCTCAGTAATTCCGCACAAATAGTAAAAAATGTGACTGAGACTGAGTTGAAATGAGTGAGGTATCTTGTGTATCTTGAGGTATCTTAACATGCAGTTAAGAGATGTTTCTAAAGAACCAGTGTGAATTTCTAACCTCTAGTTCATTTCAAAGGATAAGTTTATAAGATCAGCTAGCTCAGGCCTTCAACCTTTCAGTGGTTTTGGGCCCTAGTAGGAAACTATAGTTTTACATTCACAAAGAGAACACTTTTTCCCCTACAGAATCCCACATTAGCATATCTAGATGGCTAAGTTAATACATCCTTTTCAATTATTTACAAATACCCAAATCAATGAGCAAATGCAAGCTTTGGCAAGTATGTATTCTTTGATTTTTTTTTTTTGCAGCTGCCTTAGAGCTAATATCCAGAACAGATTCTGCAGGCTTTATGACAGATTTGATTTCACAAGAGTCAATTCCACTTTTTCACTAGACAAATTACAATGCAGCAGAAACTTCTTGTTCTCCAGTAGATTGTGTGTAAGTGGAGCTAGCTCGTTCAGCTGTGTCAACATAGAAAACAGGACAGTATTTAGAGAAGTGGGGTGCAATCTGCTTTCGGAAAAAGCTGTGAAGATACTTCCTAAATTTTTCTCCAGCAAAGGCATAAATTACAGGGTTGATACAACAGTGAATCATTGAGATTATTTCTGTCACCTGAATTGCTTTGTGCAGTTGACCATTGCCTTCACAAGTAGTGATGGAAAATGCACCTGGAAAATCTCGCAGAAGAATGCAAATGTTGTAGGGCGCCCAGAAAAAAAAGTAGATAATCATGATAATAAAAATAAGCCTGACAGCTTTGTGTTTCTTCTCATTCCTACATTGCAGCAATGTCTTTATAATTTGAGTGTAACTGCAGATCATAATCAACATTGGAATAAGAAGTCCCAGGATGTTCATTTTTAAGGTCAGGAATTGCTTCCATGCATTTCTCTGCTCTTCTGGATAATGAGCACTGCAAGTATAACGCAAGCTTTCCTTCTGAGTTTTGTGAAACACAACCCCAGGAACAGAAGCAAAAACAGCAACAGCCCAAGTGACGGCGCTGGTGAGGATGCCATAGGTAACTGTCCTGGCTTTTAGAGCAAACACCGCGTGCACTATGGCCAGGTACCTGTCCAGGGTCAACAGGATTATGAAAAAGATGCCACTGTAGAAGCCAAGGAGGTAGACACCTGAGAGAATTCGACACAGAGCCTCCCCAAAAATCCAGTCGTGAACTGCGTAATAAGCCCAAAAAGGCAGAGAAAGTACAAACAACAGATCAGAAATTGCCAGGTTGAGCAGGTAGATGTCAGTCATACTTTTCAGCCTCTTATATTTTACCAGGATAAGGACAACTAGCATGTTGCCTATCAGGCCAAATATCACCACTAAAGAATAAAGTGGTGGCAAAAGTTTTGCTGCGAAGTGCTTTTCCTCAGTTCCAGGGCATGGTGTCGAATCACTGTAGTCAAATTCTGTTGTATATGGCCACTCAGCAAAGTCTGTTGTATCATTTCCCATGGTGTTTTGGTCTGGAAGGTAAGAAAAGGGCAATAAGGTGGAAGAATTTCCAATCTTTGCAGTGAGGAGAGTGAAGGATTCTGATGTTCTCCTCTGGAATGTGTTTTGCTGATGAGCAGACAAAACTTACTACATAGAGGTGTGAAAGAGAATGAAATTGCAGAGCTCCCAGGAAACCCATTCTCATAACTGCGTGTTGGAAGTGTATCATTTCCCACATGTACACTGCCTGGTGCATTTTTCCTCTTTGGTAGAGCCTGTCAACTGCCAGACCCAAACAGAAGAAAAGAAATTATGAATATACTCTGATTCATGGCTATTTTTGGTTTGTTGGAGGCACTGAGCCTCCCTTGCAAGGAGTCAGGGCTTGAGAGGTGAGTGTGCAGCAGAGCTGCATGGGCAAGCAGAACCTGGGAACTGAAAGCCCCCAGGCAAGTTCTGTCACAGTGAGAGCAGAGTGAGACTCGTGACTTTGATGTCAGCCCCTCCAGTTGCCAAAGCCTGCCCCTTTCCCATGTCCCTGGTAGGACTGTGAACCAGGTGCAGAAGCATAGCTAACTTTATGTAACTTGATCATGAAAAGGTGAGGAGAACTGTCTTCTCACAGACCTCCAGAGAACATAGAAGAATTTCTGTGTGTCCCATGAGAAGCTGGGAAGAGGATTTTATGAAGATGTGTGTCAGAGGGACCTAATGCACTCCCTCGTCACTTAGTGGGGAAGTGAAACCAAGACCTTTGGTAGCCACTAAATAGAGCTTGGTGTCAGATTAAAGGGCTGCTTTTTCTTCCTGTGCCATCATGACTGCTTTTATTGGGCACTTCAGAGCAGACTGGTGGCTGCCCATGGCAGTCTGACGGTTTTGAAATCAGCATCTTCCTGGCAATTTGATGCCTGTTCTTAGACAAAGGCAATGGACTGCTCCTAACATGGATGACTTCAGGTATTGCCTCTGCCCCAACTTGCAGTGTGATCCCTGCCTATTCATGCCATGCAGCACTGTTTGCTCCTCTCCTGAATGCTTTTTTTCCAGTGGTG
>VYZS01104470.1:0-15356 GCA_013400695.1 Neodrepanis coruscans
GGTTGTCCGCCATCTTGGGAGCCGCCGTCACGCGCCGCGGCGGAAAGGGCGGGAAGGCGGGCGGGGGTTCCGGGGGAGCCCTGAGGGAAAGGGGAGGGGGGGGACAGTCCTGGGAGTCCTGGAAATCCTGCAACCCCCGCAATTCCTGCCCCAACACAGCCCCTGCCCCGCGACACACAGCGAACACGCACAGCCCCTGCCCGTGCCCGCGGGGATACACCCGAGCGTCCCTCAGGCAAAGCTCCTTCAGTGGCAGCGGTCCGGCCGCTCCGCCGAGCGCTGCAATGCCAACACCCGGATTGAGGTTTAGGGGTTGAGTTTGGGAAGGAATTCTTTATTGGGAAGGAGTTCTGGCTGTGAGGGTGGGCAGGCCCTGGAATGGATTTCCCAGAGAAGCTGTGGCTGCCCCATCCCTGGGAGTGTCCAAGGCCAGGTTGGATCCCCTGGGACAGTGGGAGATGTCCCTGCCCAGGGCAGGGGTGGAATTAAATATTCTTTAAGGTCCTTCCCAAATCAAAACATCCCGTGGTTCCGTGGATTCCAAGTTTCTTGGATCACCAGTTCTTCAGGACAACGGGCTTCACTTCTTTTATTTCCTCTTCAAAACCTTTCTGGTTGTTTCCTTTACTTCATTAATATATTCACGAAAATATTCCCCTCACTGCTTAAAAAAGCCCCCTTACCCCCAACTGCAATATTTTTCCGCTGTTGAAAAGCAGATTTAAAATCCGTTGAAAGCAGATTTAAGAAGTGTGTTAGTTATTAGTGTATTAGTTCGAAAACGTATGAGCCATTAATCTTCTATCCTTTCTTGTTAATTAACACCATAGTATGTGTTTGACTGTAGCACATTCTCTGCATGCAAAACCCTGTTTTTCTGAACCCATCCATTAATTCTCCCTTCTCTCTGAAGCCCAAAGTAACACTCTGATCTTGCTCTGCCTTTTCTTCCCCCTCAGAAAGAAAAGGACTTGGAATCAGGAGTGAAATCCAGAATCCAGTGGTTCAGAGAAGCCCCTCCTGTATGACCAGTGGGAGTGAAAGAACAGCAAGGAAAAAACCCACAGGTTTGAAAAAGCCAGAAACAGCAACGTAGGCAGAACACCTGTGCCAGAATACACTGGAAATTTCTGGAAAGTTTTGCTTTTTATTATGCATTTAATGGCATATATGGCTTTAAACTAATCTCTTGATATTATTCATGGTGTATGATTATATTAAAGTCTTAGCACCTTAAATCAATAATAACAATAAACCAGCTAGCAGCCTGTTAACACCTTATTACAAGCTCCTTGTTCACATAGCAAAAAAAAAATAGTGAAAATAGCATAAAGTGACTAATGGAAACCAGAGGCCTTTGCCCCCAGGGTGCTGCTGGAGCAGAGTGAGCACAGAAAACAGCCCAGCAGGAAACATCAGACAACACAAGAACCAAAAACACCCGGATTTAAACATCACCACCTGGTCACTATCCTGAGAAATACAATTAGTACTTAAGAGTTCAGATAGAAAAGGAGTAAAATCAAATCTTACATTTCTAATATTTATGCTTTCCATTGGTTCTGGTTAACCTTCCCCTCTGCAGTGCTGTGAATAGAGCTGTCATTTCTAGTTTTTATCCTCCAACACCGAAATTTGGTTCCAGAATTCTCACAACGCTGGACCACCCTGACCTAAATGTTTTGCTTGAGGAACAAAGCATCCCTATCCTGCTCAGATCAGACAAATTCCCCTTGCACATCCTTTTCCTACTGAGGGAGGGCACACTCAGGAAAATATAACCTCATCCTGCAAGCCTTTTGTCACTGTTTAATACAATTCTAGGACTGCAGTGGAGCAGAGCTGTCCCACTGTCAATGTCTCACTGTTTCTCAAGTGCTGAAGTATTTCTCCCACCACAGAATGCTGTTGTTTGGGGCTGTGGGCTCCTGGGAGCTTCATTCAGAAGATGCAATCAGTGCAATCCTATTTCATGATGACACTCATTATCCACTGGACCAGAAATCCTCCTTAGGACTATTTATTTGACAAAAAAATGATTATTCAGGGTCTTTAACTGCAACGTTCATCAGTCCCACACAACACAAAAATATTTCTCTGCACTTCACAGTTCTGATATCAGCAAATGTACAAGTGAAAGATGGAAGGATGAATAATTTTTATGAGGATTTCATGGGCCTTGAGAAAATGTCTTGCCATGTTTTTCTCTTTAGCTATTTAATTGCAATGTCATATTAACAGAAAGCAGCATACCCAATTCTGCATGGATGAATAAACACATTCAATAAAGAAGATTTAACAGAGTAAATCAAACACTGGATTAAACATTTTCTGCATAACAGACCACAAAATGGGCATTCATTTTACCAATAGATCCTCTGCATTGCAAACAAATAGAAATGCACACCAACATAATTAAACTGCACATCCTGTGCCCTGGTTACTGTATTTCCCTATATTTTGTTAAACTGGGCCTCATCAATTAGAACTGCCAAAATGCACACTGGGAAACTAAATGTAATTCTTTTAGCCATTTATATTAAAGATATTTTCCCCTCTGTGTTATGAAGTAATTCACAATCCTGTGCCTTGCAGAGGATTATTACAGCATTTTTAGCAATAGCAGTTTAGAAAGACTTGTAAAGAGTCCAATTTAAATATTGCACTTTTAGCAGTTCCAAATACCTTTTCCTACTTTTGTTTCCAGCAGAACATCTCTCTTTAATTTGGGATTTTCCCTTGTTCCTGGAACTCCCTTTGTTCCTTTAAAGACTGTGTAGTTAACATCCAACTCTCTCAAAATGCTTGACAGGAGTCTGAGCAGAACCTCATCAGCTCTGGAAATGTGTTCCTGTTCCCAGGGACAAACACTGAAGCCCCAAAGAAAAGCAGGAAGACTCAGCATTGGAATGATGGAGTTTCTATTTATTTCAAGATCCAGTCTCAGCTCATTTGATCAAATGTTTCTTCCTTCAAAAACAAACAGCAAATGCTTCATATCCCCCACGATGAATTTTAATTTTTTTTGAGTTATGTGGCCTCTTTATCCTGCAGTGACTTCACGTGTGAAATCTCATTATTCATCCCATTATTCCCTCAGTGGCCACAGAATTGAATTCTCCTGGAGCACCAGTTTGAATAAGGATCAGCAGCAGGATGGGGCCTATGAGCTGCCTGAAACATCCACTGAATAACCTGATTTATCCCAACTAAATGGCTCATTAGTTCAGGCAGCAGGGACATGTTTGTGTGTTGCTGCAGTTAGGCCTGGTTTTCACATGGACTTTGCAGTTATGCAACTGGCCCTCACTCAGGCATGAACCAACTGGATTGTTCATTAGCCACAGAAACAGCCACTCTGAACTCAAGCATGTTGGGGAAAAAATGATCCCCAAATTTATTCTGAGCTCTCAGACACCTCTATTCTGTCTTCTTCTTTGTTACCACTGTCAGAATTTGAATTTCTTCCTGTCATGGCTTGCAGTGGTCAGTCCTAATCATGCCCTTAAATTATGAGTGGCACTGGATGCTCAGTTCCCATGGATGGAGGAATATTCCTTTGATTCACTCATCCTGGCCTTGGTAGGGCAGCAAACTGAACATACCTTAAAAACTCTGAGGAATTAATCCCACATTCTCCACCTGAGGAGCTCTGAAACTAATTTTGAAGTTGCCCTTCTGATGACTAAGTTGTGAGTAAATGATAGGATTGTTTAGAGAGATGGGCAAAGGGAAGTACATGGCACTTGACTTCTTCAAGCCCACAGGGCAAGGAGTCTGTTTTCCCAATCTTTAATTAATGACAATCTGCAGAAATTCAGGTCTCTCATGGCAATCAAAACTTTCTCATACAAAAGGAGCACAGAGGAGAGAAAACCCAGGATTGTGGCTTTGCTCAGCAGAACTGGCAGAGAATGGAGAGAAAACTCCACCCCAGCTAAATCCATGAATCACCTGTGGGTTTTACAAATTTCCTAAAACTACAGATGTGCAGGGGCAAGGAGACAATCTTTTTCTGTCCCAGCAATTCCATTATTTGTATATTTGTACATCTAAAAGCCTTGGTCAGTTATGGGATTCCTGAAACTGCCAGTGGATACCAGAGAAAAGAAGGTGTTTGGATACACAGGACTGCTGTATAAAGTTGGGCAATAACTCAGGATTTATTGGGATTATTAAGGTTTAATCAGGATTAAGTGAGGATGGACAAGTGTCTCATGGCACCCAGGGACTGCCTTATTTCATTTGCAATATTACATGAGGCAGTTTTATTGCACACTAAGGTTCTCAGACTTGTGTTCCCTGGGTTTAGGAGAACTGTACCTTTTCCAGCACATCTGGAGACTGGAGCTGATGTAAGAAAGTAATCTCTTTTCTCCGGAAATACTCTTGTTCTTTTACAGATTGCATTTCTTTCAGCCATCTCCTTTGACTTGTTGCCAATTTATGAAGAGAGATTCTTTTCCCATGCAAAGTTCAGCCTCTGCATCCTGGACTTTTCTTTTTGATTAACAAACAATAATTACAGTTTAAGGTGAAATGCAGATTGCTTTAAACAGGAGATAGGAGTAATTATCTCATTTCACTGTATTTGTGTATTTAAAAGTGTGCCCACACAAATACTGAAACAAACCAGGAATCTGGGAGATGGATGATAAAGCATTTGGAGCAAAAAACCCTCATCCAAACACAGAGTGGAAGTCTTGGAGTTCCCTGTTTGAGAAGAAGGACAAGTGCAAGATTACTGAGTAATTTTTTAAAAAGCAGCATTTTCCAAGAAGTCATAAATGGCACCTGGTTGGAATGAAAAGGGAGGATAAACCAAGGCTTTAAGTTCTGAAACTGATAAAGGTCCCTTAGGAAACTCCCCATAAATATTATCATATAATTAAAAGGGTTTCAAGTAGTCCATAAAGCCAAGTGAATTGATGTGTCTCATATGCAGTATTTTTGCCTTGACTTCACCAGAGAAACCATAAACAAGAGACTGTAAAGGCCTCAGCTGAGATCCCTGTGAGGACACACGTGTCACCAAGGCTCCAACAGGGAACTGCATCCCAGAGACACCAAAGTGGGGAGTGAGGGACAGCCAGGGACCACTGCCAGGTACAGGAACGTGTAACCACCTCCTCCCTTTGGTAAGTAAATGTACTAAAGCATCTGTAGTAAAGACCTCCTTATTAAGCATTTCCCTCACAACATTACAGTTCAGTAAAGCTCTGCAGTGAAAACATTTGGGTTAAAGTCACAGAGTAGCAATAGTGGTGCACTGAAATTTTAAAGACTTTGAAATGAGATTATGCTCAGCTTGCTCACAGAAAATAGGTCTTGTTCTCCTTTCAAAAGTTGTAAACTGGTGCCAGACTATTTATATATGTGATGCTTTTGAGAATTCATGATGGACACTTATGATTTAACATCTGTTTTTCATTAATCCAACCCAAGTAGACTCCATTTAAATGCTGCCTTTTCTCGTGCAGGAAAGAAGACACCACACTGCACTTATTAAACTTTAATTAAATTGTATATGTCTGGGCAAAGAATGGTCCTACTGTAAACACTGTCTGGGCCAGCTCTGTTAAATAAGATATTTGCATTTTAATCTCTTTTCAGGGGACAATGCAACTGAGCAACCTGGATGTGACCCCCCCTGCCTTGATAACAGGCTGTTCTCCAGGTGATGTGTCCTTAGAGGGACAATGTGTAAAATGGATACAGGGAAGGGACAAATCTCCTCACCTGAGGGAGAATTTTAGGTTTGAATGTAACAAATCATAATGCACAGCACTGATTAGGAGGGGTGTTAGGTGTTTGTTCAGGGTGAGATGTTGGCTTGGGGGTGTCAGCATTGGCAGGTCACAGATCCATCCCATTCCTCTCAGCCACTCTGCACCACACTCTGAGGGGAACAAGAGAATTCACACTCCACCCTTCCCTTCTGCAGTGACTCCGAACGCAGAGAGCAGAACTGATGGGAGCACAATGGCCACTCCCCTTTCTGTACCTCCTGAGCACCTTTGGGTGGCACTTGCTCCTCAGTTTTAGTAACTGACAGCCCAGGCTGCAGCTCCTCACACGGTGAGGGTGCAATCTGAATATTAATTCTGCATTGTCTCCATGGCCCCTTACAGGGACCCTTCTGTTAAGGCACAAGAGACAGAATTTCCCCCCCTTCAGAAGAATGCTGTGCTCTTGTAAATGTTGAGGCAGATTATTAGGAAGATTTGCAAGAATAACTACTTAAAATGGCCACATTCATTTTAAAGAAAAGAAATATAATTGGTATTTGCATAGAAGAAAATGGATGAATTTAAATTTTAGTTGATTATAATTATTGTCATCATAATCATCATCATTATCTTTGTATGCCTAAATGACTGATTCAAAGAAGAATTTTTAACACATTTCACATGTCAGTGCAATTCTTTTCTGTTTTGTGCTTTAGTGCTTGGGGTTTTTCATTTGCTTTTTTCAGTCTGAACTTTTCATGGAAAGCTATTGTGATTTTCTTACAAGGTGGAAAAATGTTTCAAAAGAAGTCAAATCTAGAAGTACTACGTTTGTACATTTTTATTTTTTTTAATAAAATCTGATCAAATTGTACAGAAAAAATACAGTTATTGTGGGATGGCACTTTGACATGCTCCTAAAAAAGAGATTACAAATAGAGAGGTGCTACCTTTTTAACCTGCTTTAACAAGGGGAGGTGCATAGAAATTAGGAGGTGCACTAATTTAAGTGGCAGTGCATGTGGGCCAGGATATCATCCCAAAAGTCCATTAATAACCTGGAACTGTACACAGGCACTGAGCTCCTAAAGGTTCTCCAAGTTAATTTGTTGTATTCCAATGCTGTGTACAGTGATACAGCTGATATCATGTATTCCCTGGTAATGTTGCTACAGTAAAACATGTGCATTCAGCTGGTAAATCTATATTGTGTGAGTTTATCAGTATTGGCAATTATGAAGGGCTCAGATCCACAGTATCTGTTGGTGAAAGCAGTTTCTTTTTTCCTGAGTTTATCTCAGATCAAACCAGAGATGAGCAACCAAGACCACAAAGGCCTAACACTGTGCACAGCAAAATAAAACTTCCATAATTCCCATTTCCCTGATGAGTGTGGAATGATTAGGAGAAGCATTTTGACACAGAGGGATCATCATCATGCAATTCCTGAGACCTGCCATCTGTGACAGACAGGGCTTGAGCTTCCAGAACTTCACCTTCAGTGTTAGTTCATTTTTTTGGGTTCCTCTTCTCTTCCATAAGGGCTGTTGAGCCGAGTGTTACAATCCTGTTGCTGAGCAGGGTTTCTGTGCCTTGTGGAGACATTTGCTCCCTGCAGAGGGCACTTTCCTGACAGGCTCTTTGCAGAGGGTTTCCTGTGTGACACGGAATTCCCTAAGTAGGAATAGGGAAGACACAGTCTTTGTAAATTAAATTATGATGTGTTCTGTCTTATTTTCCTGGGATGAATAGAAATTCATGCCACTGCACAGAAAGACATGAACACCTTTTAATTTAATTTAATTTAAACACAGGTCAGATGCCACTGTCCAAGATCTGGAGTGAGGGAGAACCTGTTGGGAGGATTTCCCTGAAGTGCCTCTGGCAGAAGGGCTGGCAGTTGGTGAGTTGCAGCACAGCTCCAAACAAAGTTTGGAGAGTCTTCTCTTTCCTCACCATCTCCAGGAATTTGAATTTTTAAAATACACTTTGGTTGGAAAAGGATTGCACTGCAAGACACTGGATTCAAATGAGTGTCCCCTGCTGGAAAGTATCCAGCAAAGCCAGGATTCTTGGCTGTTTTCATGCACTGANGAGGGAGAACCTGTTGGGAGGATTTCCCTGAAGTGCCTCTGGCAGAAGGGCTGGCAGTTGGTGAGTGAGTTGCAGCACAGCTCCAAAGTTTGGAGAGTCTTCTCTTTCCTCACCATCTCCAGGAATTTGAATTTTTAAAATACACTTTGGTTGGAAAAGGATTGCACTGCAAGACACTGGATTCAAATGAGTGTCCCCTGCTGGAAAGTATCCAGCAAAGCCAGGATTCTTGGCTGTTTTCATGCACTGAAGTAACAACAAATCAACATCAATTATTAAAATAGCACAGAAAATTGGTGTCTGAATTTCTATCACTCCAAACAAAAACATCTTTATTTTCAACACTTTTCTTCAATTCTCTTGCTTATAAGCAGTTAAATATTATCTAAAATATAGAAGAACTCACAGTCCAAAATACTTTTTTTTGGTATTGAAAACTATATCATACTTTTACATTTTGGGGAAAAAGTATTTACATTCCAAGGTCTATATTAAACTGTGCTCTATTTTATATTCATAGACTTTGTGAGAAAAACATAGGGAAGATCTTGTCAGAGTATATTTAAAATAATGATAAGTATAATGGAATCAAGTGCTAAGACATTCCTATAGAAAAAATTCTGAAGAAATCTGCTTTACAGTCTTCCTCAGTGCAAAATATTCTTAAAATTCATTATACAGATATCAGGAGTGGTCTCACAGGGCACTGAAAGGTTTGAGCATCATAGATATGGAGAAGGAGAGTTTTTACAATCTCCAGCTCCAGAGGGTGATGCATTAAATAATTATGATCACAGGTGTTCCAACCTGTACCTTCAGTTTGTGTCCTGATCATCCTTATCCCAGTCACCAGCAATTCCATCAGAAAGGCAATGAAATTAAAGCACAGAAAGTCAGGTGTAAGATTTCATATTTCTCTGTAGGTTACCAATGTATGTCACAATGTAAATCCTTTCTTAGGTAGGATTTTTGTTCCACTCAGGGACTGGGAGGTGGAACATCCTGGACAAAATCAACTGCAAACAGTTGTGGTTAAGAATTAGTGACCCTGGTAAACAGGATCCCAAATGAAAACATTTTTTTTTTAAATTTGCATTCTAAATTAAATGGTTCAGACCTTCTCAGGCATGAGGGATCAATGTTTAGGGATCTCATGTTTAGGGATCAAAGGCTCAAAATGGCCATTCTGACCTGACCAGTTTGGAGCAGTTCCATTGATTTTTCCTCAGAACTCCAGATTGATTTCAGTAAGAAGTGGCAGCACAGATTGATATTATGTTGTGGCTTTCAGAAGAAATGTAGTGTTTTAAAAGACAGTATCATAAAATTGATGTACATGCAAAATACCCATTGATCCCTATTTCTGTCAATAAGTTTTCTATAATTTGAAATTTCTAGTTGTGTCCAAGGCAAAAGTACCATTCACTGGTATGGAAACAGAAGCAGGCCAAAATTCTGAATACTAAAATATTATCTGTGCCACGAAGTATTTAAGTCTTTATTATTTCATTACTGGTTTGGATATAAAAAACCCAAAATACCTATAGAATTTTAAAATATGGTAATATTTTTAATCTTTCTTCCCATGTTTATAGAAGATGTGGACTCCTGAACGGTGTAAATCCATTATCCCCGTGTGTGTGAAATGCTGTAAGAGGATCAATGAGACCTGAACACAAGGAGGCATCTTAGGATAACAGCTGCACATGCAAACACAGGAACACACACTGCTGCCCCTCCAGATCCTCCCTCCCCCAGCCCAGCCCTGCCACCCTCCTGGAAAGGCAGAAAAGGAGAAGCAGGAGCAGCACAAAGGACAATAAAGGGTCACTCAGAGCCAAGGTAAAAGGAGTGCTTTGCATTCAGCTTGGAAATCTGTTTTTGATGGGACTTAATGGTCAGGCTGTACTTACAACCCAATGCTGTGCAGTTAATGGCTCTGTGGAAAACTGCAAGGGTGGCTCTTTCCTGCCTAAAACACATATTGGTTTTAAAGATGAGCTCAGGATAATTACTTTCACAATATTAATAATTCTGCCAATTGGTTTTCCACAAAGTAGAGTCAATAAAATACTGAAAATATTTATTCAATAAATCAATTACACTTCTACTGGGCCTGGGTAACTATAAATTGTTTTCTCAGTGATAAAATTCCATTTATGAATTTCTATTTTCAAGGAAACGACTCTTAAGATTTTTATTGGAAAATGCTTTGCAGTTAAAACAGGAATGAGAATTAATGGAAATGAGAATTAAGGCTCCACAAGAGCCTTATGGGTATAAATAATAAAAAAAAAAGTAACCTCTTTTTTTGTTACTTGAAGGAGAATGTGATGTCCATGTTTAAAAGCACCAAAAAAAATGTAAAGAAAATTAAATACCTTCTTATCCNTTTTGTTACTTGAAGGAGAATGTGATGTCCATGTTTAAAAGCACCAAAAAAAATGTAAAGAAAATTAAATACCTTCTTATCCCACTAGATGGTGGTGCCTTCAGATTAGGGCTGAGATGCTCAAACAGTGCAGGAAAACTTTTGCTTTCTCTAACTGAGCTGCAAGTGTAGAGAGTGAGAGAAGAGGATAATCCTGTTCCCCTGGGCACAGGAACAAGCATTTGGGAATAATGACCTCCTGACTATACTGGAGTACAGGGACTCGTGTTCACAGTGGTTGCTATAAAGTGTGTTTTAACTTCAATACACATCTAATAGTAGGAATTTTTCTCCCCGTAGAAGAAAAGGTGCAAACAACACTGAACCTTAGTGGTGATTGTATCCCGTGTAAAACAGCCTCGTTACACCAAGGCTCTGCAGTTCTGCTGCCCCCTGTCCTCCATCAAAATCCAGATGAAAGCAAGCAATCATTAGCAACGACTGCACCTTGTACTCTTGCATTTCATTGGAAAGAGCTTCAAAGCACCTCTCCCACTGTCTGTGACAAGGGCTGGAGTGTGGAGTTAGAGCACACAGAGCATTAAACGTGTCAGCACTGCCAGTGCTGCCCTCACACCACCCCTGTGTCCATGGGGACAAACTGCTGCTCCACACACCACCCTCCCAAACCTGGCCAAAGTGGTCAGTGATCACTCAAAAGCAAATTGTGAGGCTTGTACTGTAAAGAGTAAAATAATTCTGACAGGTTTTCATTTTGCTCAAATATCAGGATGGACATTGAGAGTATGAAAAATTCAAGGTTAAAAGCAGAAGCTGCTTTGTGGAAGAAGAACTCCAGTAAGGTAAGTTCTAGCAGGTGACTTTCCACTTGTTCTTTTGAAAGGTGATGTAATGGTACAGAAAACTTAAGGATGACCAGAAGTGTCCTGGAAAGGACAGCATTGATCCCAAATCCCAGGCTCTGCTGGAGTCTGTAATCTCTGCTCAGTGTGTTGGACTCACATCACCCTGCTCCCAGGTGGTCACCCCATTTATAACACCTGGAGCCATGTAGAAAACAACCCTCTTTCTGGCACAGTTTGATTTATACTTATTTGCAATGTGTTCCCTTCCATTTTTCTGTTCTCCTGTTCTCCTCCTTCACTTTTTGATTCCCGTGTTTGCAGCATCTTCTCACTTTCCCATTTCCTTCACAAGTAACACACAGAGACAGCCCCAAAGTGCTGAGATTTGTCAAATTAGTGTGAGTTCCAAGGAAAGGGGACAAACCCAACAGCCCAGACACTTCCACAGAAGAACATCACAGCCAAAAAAGGTTTAATCTGAGCCTTTGTAATGAGCACTTAGCAGAGGAATTCCTTTGTGTCTGCACAGGGCTGGGGCAGGAAAATGGATCTAGAAATGGATGTGGAGGCTCAGTTGTTCTGCAGAGCCTGAGCTGTTTTGCATGTTGGAGTCTCCCTGATGGAATGAGGGAGGGAAGATGTGTTCTTCCTTTCTCTAGAAAGGTGGGCAGGGTTTGCTGAGAGCCTGAAGAAGCAGATTTCCCTCCAAGCATTGTAAGTGGCTGCCATTAGGGGTTGAAATGCAGCGTTTGCCAGGAGTGCAAGTTCCTTTATTTGATCCCTTGGACTGTACCAGTATAACTGCCAATCACAGGAAATACCTCTAATAACTCTTCCTTTTAGTTAATAAGGAATACCACATCTTTAAAACATTAGAAACAGATGTCACTGCATTACTTCACTGCTGATGTATGTAATAGAAATGACACACTAATTAATTTAATGCAGTATAAACCTACTGATTATTTATCATGGCTGACAATAAAATTATGAAAACATTCAATTACAATCAGTGGTAATTCATTATTTATTGATTCTGCCTTATGCACACATTAATACAATACATTTAATCACCTAAGAGAAGGGACCATTTTTCTATTGATACTTAGACATTTAGATTCATCAGCTTTATGTAAAATCCTTGATGTTTAGGTGGGAAGTTTTAATCCACAATTCCAAAAAAAACTCCACTGAAATGTCAGAACGAAATTGAATTCAAGTGTCAAGAACTAGTGAGTCTACAAAACTGTGGGCACTAAGAATGACACACTAATTTCAGTCTCTGTCTCATGTAATGAGTTCATATAATCATGGTTAGTCTTTCCCAAGTAATTCAAGGCATTAAACAGTAACCCAGCAAAAAAATTAATAATGTTTTTTCTTCCTTTTCAGGTCTTTACTCAGAATTAGCACCTTCAGTGGTTTGAATGCTCAGGGTACAAACTCCAAGATCACTAGGGCAGCATGAGAGCTTTAGATTGGGCCCTGTCTTATCTTATTGTTAAGGAGGAGGAGAATGTTGTTATTTGGACTCAGTCTGGCTGGAATTCAGCAAAAAAGGTGTTTGATTTCACCATGACTGGGTGACTTGTAAAGGCATCTTCCAGTTGTTTTAATCCTTCAGTTTGGGCCCACAGTTACCTCTGACCCTCATAAGTTCACATTCATTCCCTCACACTTATTTTAGGGATGATCCAAGTTCTTCACTGAAAAGTAGCATTTTCTCCTATAATCAACTCACAGTGGACACACCTATGTTAAGTCTATAGAAAAAAAATCTTTATATTAAAAAGAAATCATCAGGAATCTACATTTCATTCCTTTTATTAGTGTCCTGCCTCATGTTTGCCTACAGTAAAGTGGGATGAAACAGAAACATCACTGTGGAGCTTTCCAGTCTTCTATAGACAAAAATCATTATTTTTAATTAATACCCTACTGGTCCCTTACACAGCTCTCATTAGTTTTTATCATTGTCCCCTCCAGGTCAGCTGTGTGACCCATCATTTTCTCTGTGGGATCCCTGGGAAGCAGGAGCCACATTGTGCCAGCAGTAAGTGATTTCTGGAATGACTGGGGCTTTCCTCTCTCCTCCTGTGTCAGGAAAGAGCCCTTTCCCATTTCACTCCAAAGGGTCATATGCAATGATGACAAAAACAAAGCCAAATAATGACAACCTTTGCTTGACATTTTGCCACACAGACAGGGCCAATTTTCATCCAGGATTAATCCACAATACACCAATATTTCCGTAGTTGCCAGTGTTAAGAAAACATTTTTCATACCAGCCTAAAAGGAACAAAAATACCAAAACTCGAGTTTCAAAGTAATATTCTAAAATAGTTATTTCAGCTATAAGGAGGCTGAGTAGTTTGTACCCATTCAAATTACACATTGCTGGACCCCATTCAAATAAACCATCTGGATACTTTATAACTGACAAGTTATTACTGTATGATTGTTAGGCTTGAGTAACTTTGCCTTGTCTTTAACAAAATTACGGGGAAATAATATTCATGGCTGGAGTTGATTTGTATATGCTGAGTTGAACTGGACAGCTGCCTGGCATTAATTCTGAAACCTTGAGCATTTCCCAAGTTTGAGAGCAGTTCTTCTCTCCATGGACAGTCACCTCTCAAGGGTACTGCTTTTACTACAGCCTTTATGATTTTATATTGCTTCATGCCCCTCCGACTGGCTGGGTGCTGATGCGCAAGGCTTCCTCTGGCCTTGCAGAAACCCAGCCTTATTTAGAAATATGTTTAGCTTATGGAAGGCATTAAAGTCAAAAAGGAAAAAGAATTCTTACACTGGATTTGGATTGTCCCATTAATCTCAAAGGGAAAAAAAAAGAAGTCTTTAAAAGGGCAGCATTGGAATCTGATTTATTAGATGTCCTAATAATAATTATGTCCAGAAAATGAATGCCCAAAAGTTTCTGTTTGAAGTCAGTTATTTATTATTTCTTTAATTCTGAGTGTATAAAAATCGCAGCTCCCTGTTGTACTAAATACTTTGCCAAAGTAGTCCCTGCCCCACAGAGCTTCCAATTTAAGCCTCTGGTCCAAAAAAGATGCATGAACTAGTTTAAAATATGTGCACTCATTGAAAGATATTCCTTTAAACTCACATGAAAATTCTGCCTTAGTTTCCAGCAGTGAGTTTAGGGGCCTAAAATCGGTGGCCAGACTTCTTAGAACACACATGAGATCAGTGGGGAGAAGGGGGGGGTCCCCCCAGAGTGACATTTAGATCATTTATGTTCACAAATACACCAGTTTAATTAGCACACGGTCCTCTGCCCTCGTTACTCATAATGCAAAAATATTCAGCTGTGCCGAAATAAGCCTAACAAAAGGGAGGAGATGGCAGATACAGGCACTGGGATCAGGGAAATAACCCGCGATGCTCTGTTGGTGTTGCTGGCTTGGGATCCAGTTGGAAAGTTTGGTTTATCCTTTACTGCTTGCTTTGTTTGCCGAATGCCTCAGGAGAAAGCTGAAAACAAAAGAGGAGCGGAGTAAAAAACTTAAAGGACGAGGCAAGATAAAACAGACTGAGAAACAGTGCAAACAAACAGGAAAGAAGGATGTTGAAACAAAGGGAAGAGGCTGCGAGAAGAGGTGTAAGAGAAGGGCACTGGGAGGGGACAAGGAGCCACCAGCCGATGTACCAGAGTGTCCCGGCTGTGTGGTGGCTCTGACCGATCTGGGCGCCACTTGTGCAGGCAGTTCTTGTGTCCACAGGAGGAGCCCCAGGACCCTGCCGGGACCGCGGGGTTTTCCCGGTACGGAACCGCAGAGGTCCCGCACGGAGCTGCCGGAGGCGGCATAGCCCCATCGTACATAAAACACAACCCGCGCCGCACCGAGCACGGCGAAGTTTCAAGCGATTCCACGCCAGAGTCCCTGAGAACGGAGCTTCGCCTCGTGTGAGCGATTGCGAACTTCCCCATCTCTCACACCCCCCTCTCCCCGCGCTGCCCGCGGCACCTCCGCCTGGGCTCGGCTTTAGACCCCGCTCAGGGCGTAAAGCCGGACCCGCGCGGGGCTTTGTCCGTCACGGCAGATCGGGTGTGCGCTGTACCAAGGCAGCCTCTCCCTCTCCGTGCGCCGTGCCGGGGCACAGGTGCTCCAACACCGGCACGAACCGCTCCAGCTCCGGGGGGAGCGCAGCTCTGCCTCCCGCTCTGCCTTCACAGCACCGCCACCCCTTCCCGTGCCGGCGGCGCCCCGCGGACCCGCCCACCCAAACTTTGCCCCGAGTTTGGGGGCGCGGGGCGGGCGGGCTCCCCCC
>VYZS01104503.1:280-16613 GCA_013400695.1 Neodrepanis coruscans
GTAATTTTTAAAATATAAATTTATATTTATAATCAGCTGTGTAGTTCTATTCCTTGCCAGTTTTATTAGAATACAAGGTAGTTCTATTCCTTGCCAATTTTGTTAGAGTACAGGCCTGAGGTCATACTGTCAAACCCAGTAGATTCTTGAATGAATGCACAGACTTTTGTGTATGAGAAATAGAGGAGAAATATGGGCTACTTGTTGTGCAAATTCCACTTGCAGACTCCCACAATCAACTTTCCTGCCAGACGTCACTTAGTAACATCTTCATGCATCTACAGTGCAGGAGGCATCATCTGAGCAGGTTGTCTACATTTCCTTTAGAAGCGCAGGAAAGAGAGGGTCACATCTGATTCACATTCGACATGGAATTTGGGATCACACACACTTTTCCAGGAACCCTCTCATCTTCATTTCTGGCAATGATAAAACTGAGATTTCTCCTACTGGGAAACGCAAGAAAAAAGCTGGTCCCATGGGTGGAAAAGAAAATGTATTAGCAGATAATTCATGAGACAAATATCTACATTTTACCTTCACAAACTTCTCAGAAGGAGCAAAACATCCCACACAGAGGGACATCAAGATCCAACCCCTGGCATGGCTGCTTTTTGATGGGTTCTGGGTCAGCTGCTTGCAGATTTGACAATAGATTTCATCCCTGCAACAGGAACAAAAAAATTCACTAAAAGTTAAAATTAAACATAAAAAAATATTATAGGAATTATTTTAATTATTCCTCTTAATAGGAATTAAAATCCCTCTTTAAATAAAACCTGAAAACATTAGAAGGTGGAGGGGTTTTACACAGAGAGAGATAGTACTTGTCTATATGTTACTGACAGTTAAAAGTTCATTTTAGAATTGCAAAAGTATTAATTTAGCTGCCTGAATGATGGTCACCCTGATCACCACAGCATCTCTAAAATGCCATTCATTAATAGTCCTGTAATATCCTCTGAGTCTTCTCCATGCTTCAACTAAGATTCCCACAGCTGACTGACATTGCTTAGAGATGGAGAGAAATAAAAGGGAGTCTCAAAGTTCAGGGAAGCTCAATGTCACCTCTGGATGATGAAGTCTATTCTGTGTTCTTACAAAAATTTCTCAGTAATACCAAGAGAGCCTCATAAAATAACTTTCATAGAGTACCATTGCTTGGGAGTCTTTGTTCCTGGTTGTTCCTCAAAACACCCGAATTTGCTTTTTTTGAGAACTATTAGCTCCAGTGGACATCAAGGTTTGTCCATCTCTTATGTCCAAACAGGCATATATATCGACAAGTATCTCCATTTGGGATTGAATGTCCACTTTTGACTTTATCTTAGTTCCCTACATGTAAAATGAGAGATAACAGTACCTCCTCATCTACATGGGAGGACACAAAAATGTTAGGCAACCTCTTGCACTGACAAAACCCAGGAGAAGGCCCATGGGACACTACCAGGTCTGCCTGCAAAGAAGATTTTGTGCAGAAAAGTAATGCTAAGGGCTTCATGGTGAACCAGGAAGATAAAATGAAAATGAGAGAAGGTGATCATCAGATGAAGATGCTCACCCTGTTCCTGGAGTAATCAGACAAGTGTGAGTGAAAACAGTGAGATTACATAGGCAAGGACTGTATTACAACACAAAAACACACAAATGAGCTAAACCAAAGATGTGCAGTTGGCCTTAATTTGGCACTGATTTTTGAATAATTAAATTAGCAACTCAAATGAGTTTCTCATTAGCATGCCATCAAAAATGTTCACACAAACAAAAGAGTCCTAATGGTCATATGGAAAACAAAGAGTTATGAGGAACAACAGTGAGTGTTAAAAAAAACAACCCAGTAGCCATTAGGACTTTCAGAAGTATTGGAATCCTTCTGTCTTTCCATCAGGCCTGATATGGACAGTAAGGAACATGATGAAGCGCAGCCTGTGTTATACAACATAACCACAAAAATTATAAAATGAGAGCTTTGCAAAGCTGCATACAATATAAAAATTGTTTGAATATCACAAGACAAGCTCCAGGAAGAAGCAATGAAAAGAATGGCATGTTCATGCCTTTGTCTGGATTTCTAACCTTAAGGCTGGCCTGAGGATGCCATTACCAATAATGAAATGGAGCTTCTCCAGGTTGGAGGTGGGTCGGTCTTCAAGCATGCTATTACCCTGGAGCGTAGACTCACCATCATGAAGTCTCTTTGTCACCTGCCAACCAGACAAATTGCTCTCTTTCAGTACAGACAGTTACTATGTCTCCCTCCCACCCCCATCCCAAGTGTGTGGTGCTCCCCCAGGAGTACTTCTTCACAAGCCAGAAGGGGTGTCAGAAGTTCTTCAGTCTAGGACTTTAGTACCAATGGGAAGGTTTGACTGTGTTAGCTTTAACCATGTATAGGTGAAGTTAAAAATGGTCCTGTCTAGTCACACTTCCACCTGCTTGCTCTTTTGCCAGGATTTCTACAATGGCACCCTTGCATCCCATCTCTGAGCTGGCCCTGCAGATGGGAGAGGGCTACTAAAGATCTTTGGAATAAACCCATTTTATTGCCAAAGAGGATGTGTCCCTTTAACTTCTTCATATTAAAATAATCAATAAAACACTGACAAAATGGACCCACTCCCCATGCTAATGATGCAGCCAAAAATGCATAATTATGGTGCTGTTTGTGAAAACAGGGAAGGCATTCATTTGCCTACCAACTCTCTATCTCAGCCAGTCAGTCTCCATTTAAAGTCACTAAAGAAAGACAAACATTTCTAGTGTGTGTGACTCTAAAGGGTGACTGTGTCAGGGTGCAATCTCCATGCTCTCAAGCAGCTAAAGCGAAGTGAGATGGTGCCTGCTCTGGAAATGGACAGCCTTTGCATTGTTTTCATCCCTCCCATCCAAAAGATTTATGATTTCATTCATTTGAGATGGGATTTTTCAAAACCTCTCAGCTTGGGATAACTGCTCCCATAGGAAGTTTTGTCCCTGGCACTGGAGAGGAGGGTGAGTAACTGCAGTTAGAGATCCCATCTCTGCTACCTATACCATGGTGGAGGGCAGGAAGCTAAAAGCAGGGATAACATTTAGACCATCACAGAGTGGTGAGAGGTATCAGCAGCTGGATGGAGGGCTGTCAAAAAGGGGAGGGAAGGTGCTGGATGGATGGAGAACGAGAGTCGAGGGGAGGCCAGCGCGAAGTGCAGAATGACTCAAGGAGACACGGGAAGCCAACCTTTCCCCTTAAACACTCCTTAAATCTTTCAGGCAGAGAGACAGGTAGCGCCAAACCCAGAGGAGGGCTGGTTCTATGTTGTCTAGGGAAAAGCAGAAGAGAGTCAGAGAGGGCTGCAGACAATCCAACGGCACTTGTGCTGCCAGGCGGCCAAGCGTCTCCTCTCACCTCCTCTGTCAGTTTGGATTTCTTCTTGAGTGTTAAGGAGACCAGTTTGTGCCGCACACTGTTCTTCTTGTGCCCATCAATGTGTGTACTCTGCAAAGCAAGAGGGGTGGATGCAATACGGTGAGACACTGAACCCTGTCAAATGCTCTCCTTGCCTCCCCTGGGCTCCTCCTGCAAAAGAGCATTAGTCCTGGGCAGAGAGTGAGATATTTCAGATACTAGTGGGAATCAGAAGTGTGCACCTGTATTACTGTGCCCCTTGATAACCCAAGTCTTGCTCTGATTTTTGTAGATACTCTCTAAACTATGACCATCCCTCAAATCAAAATTATATATTAGGGACATCTGAAAAAAGTTATGTTGAATACATGGCTGTCCTAGCCAATCCAGGCCCACCCAATTCTGCTTATGACAGTGCAAATGAGATGAGCAAGATCACTCTCTGAGACAAGTCATTTGCACAGCAGGTTTGCAACTGGAAGCCATCCAGCCAGGGATTCATGGACAGGTACTTACCCACTGTGGTTTCATAACTTTTAACCAGCTCTATGTTCTATCAGTTTTCCCAGAGGAATAAATTTGATATGGGGCAGCCCCAGGCACTGACTACATACCAAGTTACAGTTGGATTTCTACTTTTATACCAAACATTTTGACCCTGTTAACCTCTCATCATTTTAAGCAGCTTTGAAAGGACCATGATTTCACACTTGAACAATACTTTGAGTACTGCAGCTCTGATGGTTTATATTATAAAGACAAGCTGGTACTGTAAACCTGGAGACACGTATCATTTTGCTCAGGGTCAGCTCAGGCATCTCTTTACACTCTGCAGAGATGAAGTAACCACAGAGAAAAAGGACAGCTTAAAGTTTTCTTCTCTTCTGTACTATCCAATGTCTCAATTGGCCACAATATGTCTTTTTGTAATAAACAAACAAGAAATGATGGGTAGAAGGAATGAAAGGTGATTCTTGGTGTATATTTTTACAGAATTACAATCTGGATGAGGCTACTCTAAGGCAATTCAATGAAAGTACTGAATGGCATAATTTCTAAGAACTAGGAGATCTGTTAATTTACCTCTTCAAATGCTGCAGAAGTTTGTCAAGAAAACTTCTTGAAAATTGAAGTGACATCTAGAAGATGCCAATAGCAGATTATATCTTGTCCTATTGAATAAAGCAATTGCTAAAAATGAAACCATACCGTTGATTTATGCAGAACAATGTCTTATCTGGGGAGGAGACCAAGATGAAGTCCTCCAGTGACATCCCAGAATGCATTCAGGACGCATTAGGACTATTTTTTTTATTTCCACAGCTTGATCTCCCGGTAACATTTTACTTCCTGCTCTAAGATTAAGGGCACATTTTTAATTTAGACTCTTCTAACTCTGAGTGGATCAAAAAGAAATCCCTGAATGAGAGACCAATGACAGGGGACATTGCACTCCCTTTGTGTGTTTTAGCCCTGAGGGGTGGAGAAGAGAGATCAAAGCCCCATGAGAGAGGTATCAGGCACTTTCTTTATTGCTGGGGAACATTCAGTTATCCTTGTGAAAAAGGGACAAATGACACGTGGGCAATTAATCCTTTGTACCATAAGCGCAAATAAATTGACAAACTGATTGCCTGCAGCAAACCCCAGAAGTTGTTTCTTTCCAACATATGTCAATATCCAACACATAATAGCGTCTCTTCTACAGTTGCAGCAGTTACCTCTCCTTCTCCCTGCAGAGCCTGTAGTTCTTTCTTATAGGTCTTCTTGCCAAGAGTCTCATAGATTTTTGTCATAACTGGTATCTTCTCACCACCATCACTCATGGCTGTGTGATATTTTGGCTCAGGGAGGTCTCCCATGAAACGGAGGATGGTAATCCATACAGCTAGTGCTGCCTATTTGAAAGGAAAGTTACATTCTGTTAGTTCACACCAGTGAAGGGGGTGGTCAAGCCATCTGAATCCAACAGGATCACCACTGTGGTCTCTCCATACACCTGCAGGAGAACAAATACTTCCCTGTATCACATATAATAGTTTTGCCTGCAGCATACAATCCCTCTGTGCATGCTGGGCTGGCAGGTGGCTGGGACCACACATTCAGGCTCTTTGTTTGTGCCATCATGTGTTTGTATACAAGACATTTGCTTCTCAGTAGAAGATGCCAGCCTTATTGAGGGGAAGTGACTGGCAGCTCCTAACCTACTGCAGAGGGGAAGGAGAACCACATTGAAGACAAGTTCATGATCAACGTAAAGTATATTATAGTCATGTAAGTTCAATCAATTTCTGCTCTTGTACTGCTGGCTGTACATACACTGGTGCATATGACAAGGTAAGAAGTAACTTTTCCAGCTCTCCAGAAGCTTTAGAAGTGATACTCACTCAACAATTTTCATTGCCCATGCCCTGAGCCCAGAGCACTTCATTAATTGTCTCAAGACAAATATCAAGGTAAGGAGATGGACTCACCCTACTACATCCCTCTAATATGATACATCCCTCTAATGCTCATTGTCTTACCAGCACTAAAAGCATGCTGGCAGGACAGTGTCTACTGACACATGCAGCAGATGAGCGTATCCCAAAAGGAAACTGCTGGTACCCTTCGGCTGAAGGGTCCCCAGGCTTGCTCCAACCCACCCATCCCTGCTCAAGGTTTTTCATCCCCTGCCTCACCAACTGGTCTCCTTCATCTTCATGGTATAAAAGAGGCTGCTTGAGAGGCCGGCGGATGTATGTGTGTGTTGTTGTGCCCTGGAAATACGTGGCAGCAAACTTGGCAAATTTGTACTCTGAGAGATCTTCCTCTTCTTCCTCAGGGAGAGGCAATGCTGCATCCAGGTCCTCTTCTTCTAGCTCCTTCTGGGCTTGTTCAAGATCCTGTTGTGGAAGGACATGTCAGACACTCAGCATGGCTTTGTATATTGAACTACCCTTTTGGCCTGACTTTTCTGTCAGTCTGATTTCCATCTCAAAAGGAAAAGTCATCTGATGAGGAGGGAAAACATGGAATACAGCTGTGGAACCCATGCAAAGCTCAAGCTCTGAAGGACATGCCTGTGCCCAGGAATGTCCCCAGAGCAGCAGCAGAAGCAACAAGCATGGGCCCACTTACAGTGAAAACGTGTCCAAGAACTAAAGGCTATAAGCTGTGATGAACCACAGAGGGAAAGATCTCAAAGGCCACAGGTCCTCAATGATCTTATAGTGATACTGCTCTCCTCCACGCAGTAGCCCCAGAGGAAGGCTGCCTATCCTGAGCCATAGCAACCCTCTTGGGCCACACAGAAAGGCCTGGCCTTGAAGGAAGTCTTCAGAAACCCATTTTTGTATTGCTGTATTCTTCACTTTCTCATTAATGCTTTGCTAAAGCCTTCCATGTGACAGCCAGGCTCGCGTATGTCTCCAGTACCTCGAAGCCGTTGGGTGCCTGCCCTTCCTGGCCAGGCATGGAGGAGGTTGTCCCCAGGAATCCAAACATTTTGTCCACCATTTCTGAGTCATTCACTGGCTCGTTGCGAGCTTTCTCCATTTTTTCTAAGAGTTCTTTCTTCCGACGTGCTTCCTCCTTCTCCTTTACTTCTCTCTCCGCATCTTCCCTTGCCAGCTGGGCCAGGCGTACCTGCAAAAGGACAAGTGCAATGACTGAACTGCTTCTTCCAAAGAGATAGAACTAAATTCTGCAGGGCCTGCTTTTAGAAAGGCAGGCTGCTCAGTGCTTAGGGCACTATACCAGGACCATAACTTGGAACAGATCAGTGACATGACCACATCTCAGTTTCCTAATTGCAGAAGGACAAAGCAATAGCATTTTCTCAT
The DNA here is from genome assembly GCA_013400695.1 of Neodrepanis coruscans. Taxonomy (NCBI): domain Eukaryota; kingdom Metazoa; phylum Chordata; class Aves; order Passeriformes; family Philepittidae; genus Neodrepanis; species Neodrepanis coruscans. The sequence goes on from VYZS01104503.1 coordinate 7,493, forward strand.
TCCTTAGCACCTGTTTAGGGGTTGCTCTTTGTGCAGAAGCTCTCACTAACTTTGTTTTGTTCTTTTATACAACAACCCTGTACGTGCCCTACACACAGAGTGTCCCAGTTCCCCCTTCAGCCTTTATACAAGAGCAAAACAAAATGAATAGTAACTGTAGTCTCCGGCATTCCTGTGCAGCAGATCAGACACTCTGGAGCAGCTTCAAAGTAGTTAGAGCACAGAGTACTTTAACGAATTAAATATAAACTGCTCACGCAGGGCAGAAATCCCTCAGATATTTTTGTCATTGCCCCTCATAGGAGCAAAACCAACCCCTGGAACACAGACAGAACCCCAGAAAGAGATCAGTCCTGATGTACTTGGTGCTTCTTTTCTGCTTCCTCTTTGGCTTTCTTTGCACTCATCTCCTTTCGGAGTCGTTCCTCTTCTGCCAGGCGAAGTTTCTCCGCTTCCAGGCGTCGATGATACTGTGGGAATAAACAGAAGAGCACTCCTGAACAGGCATCTCCTTATTCCTGGAGTCTTTTTTTCCCCTTTAAAAACAGATCCCATGTGCATGTGCATGTGATGCAGAAGCATGTTTTCCTCCCCTCTACCCACCTCTGTTTCTCACAGCTGACCTCTCCTCTGTGGTACTTACTTCCCCCCGGAGGCGCTTATACAACCTTCGGGCGATCATGCCGCGGGCATATGCCTGGATGGTGAGGACAGCCCAGAGGCGGTGGCGAAAAGCCCTACGGACCAGGTAGCCCCGGCACCGTGCCTGAAACTCAATGATCCGCCGGCGAGCCATATGGTACTGCTTATGAAGCTTGCGGGATCGGTAGAGGGCCTGCAGTCTCAGGAAGCCAATCCGCATCTGCAAGAGGGAGCAGGATGAAACCACCCCACCACCCAGGGGCTTAGTCATCATAGGAAGATTTCCATCCCTAATCTCCTTCTTGCATGGCTGTAAGTAAGAGCCACTGCAATTAGTCCCCATGAGGACAAACCTTTGGAAAGGAGGTTCTCCAAGACACTGGAGAAATTCAGCCCTCTGGCACTCATTCAAAGCCCAGGGAGGACAAAGACAGTTTCTTCTCTACTGAGTCCTACAGAGTTTGTGCCCTTGAGAGGCCTCAGGATGTCTGACTGGTCTTCTCAAGGCAGCCACTAGCCATGATGGTTTGCTTCCATGGAGGTTTGCTTCCATGGAGGTTTGCTTCCAACATCTGCAAACCTCCCACCTGACAGTCAAGATTCATGTCAGGAGATATTACTCTGACCAGCCTGGAAGTGGCTATTCCTATCAAGTTTCAGGCTTTCAGAACGATATGCAGATACTTTAGACCCCAGCACACTTCCAAATGAGTCACCGTTGGATCAGAGCCAGCTGGGGCAGGGAGAGAAGGGGTCTACGGACTGGATTAGGGAGAAACACTTGGAGATGTAATTTGTTTTTAAGAAGCATCTGCTCTTGAATTTTCAGTCATCTTGAAATAATGGGAAGACTTATAAAAACCCAAGTGACCATTTGGTGCAATGGACTAACTTACTGGGAAAAAGACAGCTAGAAGGTGGTCAGCTGCTCTCTTCAATGTGAAGGCAAAGTAGGAAGAGCGAAGTTCCATTCATTGCTTCAACTGATAAAAACCAACCTCACCACTTCATATATTCAATGAGACATTTTGAACCAGGAAACTCTTAGGCATGTCCCAGCTGAAAGAGGTAGGAAAGCAGAGGACTGAGGAAGCACCCCTGTACTTACAGCACCATAGTTCTTCCTGCAGTTATGTCCACGCCAGTATCTCTGAATCATCAGGACTGAATTTCTCACTTTCAGGAAATTGGACCTGCAAAGGCATTTCAATCACTTGCCTCTGTGGTTTGGCTGCATGTTATCATCATCTCTTGGGCCTCATTTCTTGGAAATTTGAACCTAAGTTCGAAGTCGAGTAAACACTGCATTTTGGCCTGAAAATGTCTCCTTCCCCAGCTCTCCTTGCCTTCATGGAAACAACTCCAGGTGCTCTCTCTAATAGGTCTCTGCAGGCAGATTCTGCCAGGTTATGGGAATGGGAAGAGCAGGAAATGCTGATAATGATCCCCTCCTCCCCCTCTGCACCCTCTTCTCATATCTGAAATCTCTTCCTTACACATCCTTCTGACTTTGATCTAGCATCTGAGAATAGATTCAATCTCACCTAAATGATCAAGAGCAAAGTGTGACAACACAACCCTCTACCTCTATCTGCTCCTCCAATCCTTCTTATCCTGATCTGATTCTACCTACAGACACTTCGGAGACAACCGTGTTGGAAGGGCTTGGGGGTCATGCTAGGATTAGTGTGTGAAAGATTGATGAGTTATTTAGTATGTGTCCTTTCTGCAAAACAAAACCTGAGTCACAGCTGTGGCTTGGATAGTCAAAGAGCATACAGCCCCAAGAACTGTCCCTTCCCTGTGAGCAAAGCTTATCCTTGTCTATGGCTCCCCTTCTTCTTCCACAACGGTGTCGCAAGCTCCTACTCCCACATCTAGCAAAGGGAAGAGCTCTGAACCCCCTGGGCTTTGGGGAGCAACTTTAGTCATAGTGGATTACCCAGTGGTCCCACTGAAAACTGGAGTCTTAGTGTTGCCTTTAGCAGGGTCAGAGTCTGATACTGCTGCACCGTAATAAGCACCAGATCCCCTGAAAACAGCACTGAACAGACACAGAATATTTTATTCTGTCCAGGTTTGAGGCAGACAACAGAGTTTTCCTCTTGTTACCTCTACTATTTTCCTCCAAAACTTGCTGCAGTTGGGTGCCAACACATCAGGGATACCCTCTGGTCATCCGGGCACCAAAGGAGTGATGCAGCCTCCAGGAACCACTTGCTGGATGAAGCACCCCACACAATCCACCTCCCATTTGGCAGTGAGGCTCATACCTACCTGTCTTTATACCCACGGACCACCTTCTGGATGAGAATGACTTTGTCTGTGATGGCCTTGTCTCTCTCAATCTCCAGCAGCATGTCATGGTGGTCCTGTGAGAGGAAGTAACACAGCACCAATGTCTCAAGCTGCCTGATAGGCAGAAGGGGGTGGTACAAGGTCCTTCTCCAGGGAAGATGTTCAAAATAAACTCTTAGATCATGTTACATCCTAAGTATCACCCCACTTACTCACTAGGGAAACCCTAGCAATAAATCCTAGTGATCTATTGCCTTAATTCCCAAATCAGCTAGGGCATCCAGAAACTGCAAATGCAATACTTCATAGTCTGAAAACAACAAATTACATTGTCCTTTTATGCAGAGCTCCCTCCTACTCCTCTCAGCCATGGGAGCAGTTCCTAGGAGCATTGGAGAGGTTTGGAAACAAACTCTAAGCTGCCTGGGTCCTATCACTTCTTCCAGTCAAGACTCTTCAACACCTCTCTACCCTAAGGACAGAACAGCTCCTTGAAACTCCTTTGCCCTGAGGCTTTCAGATGCACCAGTCAAGGCTTTATTCTGATTCCTCCCGTGCCACATGTGATTCAGCTTTATTTGCTGGTCATGGCATGCTGAGCCCTGCCACACTGGGTGCAAGCAGTGCATTTCCTGCTTTGCTTGACCTCATGCAGCCCCTCGGGGCCTCCCAATTTCTCTGTTTCCTGTCCTGACAGCTGCAAGATCTTGATAACGAGTTCTGTAAAGAGCAACTGGTGGGAACAGCTTCTAGGGAAGAGATGGAGGTGTTTGTGCTGACAGTGGTGTTGGGGGTGAATTTAGGTATATGCAGTCAAGGTACAGTCAAGTTTTACTTGAGAGAAGGCTCATCTTCCCTACAGCAGAGGAATTGGTTTGTAAGGAGATGCGTATAAAGGGTCTGCAGGAGTTCTGCAACACTGGACTGCTCTGTGTCAGCTGGACTGAAGCAGAAAAGGAGACTGTAGGCATGTCTTGGGTAGCACAAGGACATGCAGAAAGCAAAGCAAGCCTATTGTGCTCACACCCCTCTCTCTGCAGGGCTCTGCATGGGTACTCCTGTTGCTGTGCTTTTTGAGTGAAGGAAGGAGATGAAGTTGAGCTGTTCAGTACAAAAAAGAAAAGGCTGTATATTGTATGTGACTACTTTTGTATTCATATGGATTTGTGAATGCATCAGTGCTGTCAGGACTTCCACCTGCCTGCTGCTCCTAAACTGGCCCCAAATATTCTGCCTTAACCCAGGTTCTACCCATTGACATGCCAGCCCAGAGACCATGGAAAAGGGTTGTGTCTTGTGATGAGAAAGGAAATGGTAGAAGATTCCCTCATAGGCAAGGATCCAAAATGGCAGGGGGAATTGTGGAGAACCACTCACCTTAAGGAATATCTTTGTCTTGCCAATCTGCCAGTCATCATCCTTCCCCAGCACTGCTTCAGCAATGCGCTGGCATGTCCCACGTAGGTCACCCTGATAGAAAAGGGATTGGTGTTCACCAGGACCAGAACCACCCATTTGCTCCTCTCAAGTGCAGTGTGGACCTTTTCTGGTCTCAAATCCTGCAGTTCTCTGCTAATGAGGTCACCACATTTAAGATGAGTGAGAGGAACTTCACTTGGAAAGACCAGAGCACTCCTGTGACATACGGGAATCAAATGTTGCATAATTGCTTTTGGAGAGGATACACATCCCGTAAGTATTACTGGAGAGCCCAGCAGCAAGTAATTGTTACATGTGGAAGAAGATTCTCACCTGCTTGTATGCTGGCTTCACCCCAGGCATGAGCACCCGGTACCGGTCCACAAACTCCACAAATGTGTAGCGGATGGGGTAGCCAGCTCGGCGGATGCGGATTGTCTCCATCATCCCTGAGTATCTCAGCTGACGGACACACAGCTCCCGATCAAACAGCTGGGGAGGTTATAGGACATGGGGGTTTGATTGCATATGAAGATGTGTGGGGCAAGTAAGTCAAACATCCACCCAAATCATTTTCTTGGTAGACCCAAGGCTGTAGGACTGTTGGCTGTCAGGGATCTGATCCTGTAGACTACTGACTGTGACACACTCCACTTCCTTAGTTCCCACTTGCAAGGCCACAGAGGACTTACTGGGGAATTGGAGAGCACAACACAATGGTGAACATCACCTTGGAAAAATGGGCAGTGACGTAAAATAAAGACAGACATGGTGTGGTGCTGGCACACCACAAAAAGCTGGGACAGCAAATCCTGGCTCGGCCCCTAGAGTTACTGCCAGGGCATTATTCGTCTGCCCTCCCTTTAGCTGAGATGCGAGTGTCTGTGCATGTATCAGCATCTGAAATGTGAGTCACCTGGGCTCTCCCTGAAGTGTATGAGGAGAGTTAACTAAGTGCCTATCAGATATCCATTCCTGTAGCTTAGCTGTATCTCCCAGGGCAGGAAGATCTGCACTATAGATGCACTCATTTCCCCATCACTAACCGGAGCTTTTTGACTAGCTCATAGCAGCCACTTAACTGTGACAGGGCTAGAGTGAAGTAAGGCAGGTTCTGATCCCAGGAGAAGACAATTTATGAGCAAATAAAAGGCAGAAAGTAGCATCATACAGTTTTTATATCAAGCTGCCCCTATCTAAAGTGGGAATTGAGGGCAAGCGTATTGAGGTGTGCATTCCTCTGTCTACCCCTGCCATGAAACAGAAGACAGAAAGGTATGTGAGCAGCTGTGGGCTTGCTAATAACCCTCTGGAGTTCATCGTACATATGGGCAACTATGCAGTCTTGGCATAAGGGCTTTATGAGGCACATAGTGCTGGAGACAATTCTGACTTTCTTTTCATGGTATGTTATCTAATTCATACCAGGCATTTCTCCTGGACTAACCTGAACAATACTCAGTACCAGCAGAATGAGCCAATGTATAGATCCAGCAAGCATCCAGCAAGCAGCCTGATACAGTTCCCCCCCCACTCCCACAATAAAGCGCACTTCAGAAGGAAGTAAAAGTTTTAAAATAACATAAAGTAACTAACAGTCAGGACTTTCCACTGACCTTTCGCTTCCGCTATCCCATTTCCTATCACTATCAGTATGTTTTCCTTCATAGGCAGGGACAGAAAACGATCTCCCAGAATACGTTCTCTTTGCAGCACCCTGCACAGCTCTGTTTACCTTTATCTGTTTTTTTTTTAACTTTGGATTATTAAACATTAAATTCTGTGTTAGCTCAATCACTCACTTCTTCAACGGGAGGTTAATTTCTCTTTGTCCGAATCTTTCAAACTTGGAGCTGTTTTAATGTCCCACTGAAAGTTTTGTGGCCAAATAGGTTGAACAGAGACTTCTGGCTTAGCATTTGCAAGAACTGATGAAATTCAGACTCCTTATGCAGGACACAAAAAACCAGACTGAATTCCAGACATCCAGGTGTAAAAACAGCTCAAAGTCAGGGTATTGGGAATAATTTGTTAACATCAGTTCAGGATGTACATCTATTTCTCAACATTACCCATTTTCATAAAGAAGGTCTTGTTCTGATCTCTGCTCAGATGATAATCTTAGATCAGATACATTGTTAAATATTTACACAAAGTATTCCATTAACATGCTATTAGGTGCCTTTTTACTCTCACCAAAACCAGGATAAGAACACAGTAAACTGATCTGAGAGAGTCACCAAACCTTTTGCCCTGCATCACATTAGGTTCGCTGAAGATCAAAAATAAGTTTCAAACAATCAGTGTATGCAACAGCTCTGAAATTCAGTATTTTATGCTTCCTTACATGTGGCTGAGTTTTGCTAACAGATCCAGACTTTAGATAAAACTCCAGCTTCAGCAAGATTAACTTAATCTACTAAATAAAGCTCTTCCTCCCCAAGTAACATCACTATTATGGGTGGTGAGCAGGTAACAGTGACTGTTCACAGCATCAGAGTCTGATCCTGAAAAGTGCTGAGAATGGGATCAGGGCATGTAGCAGCCGCCTTATAACCTTACTTCTGCTGAAAAACTGTGAGTCCTCTCTGTGAGCAGTTTGTGGTTCGGGGGACTTACAATCCTCTCTCTCCTTTTCATTTGCTCCTAGAAGTTTGTCCCCATAGCGCTTATTGCTTTTGAAGCAAATCTCCAGGAAGTTGAGCAAAATAACTCCTCTCACATTTCCTCTATGCTAGTTTTTCTCTGCGTTATTTTGTCTCTTTTGCTTTTAGAATCATGCTTTTTCAAGTGATAAAGGGGAAAAAAAAAGAAATCAAACAGGATTTAAAATGAGATACATCAGGAGCAAAGGTTTTTGAACCTTGCCATAGAACTTAACCTGTGGCTCAGCTGAAGGCAGGGAGCTCCTCTCTGGCAGGGAGCTGCCTACCCACTATGGAAACTGAGAGGCATTTCCTATAAGATAAAGGGCTGCTCAGTGATTTCCTTGAGAACGTCCTAGGGAAGAAAGGCAAGGTCAGGAGCTCCACTCTACAAAAGGTTTTGCGGTACTCTTGGACTGCAAAACAAGTGCCCGATTTTGTGAACCATTTCGTAACTCCCTTGTTTCCAGAACAGGCTGTGAATTGGTTTTCTAAGTGCACAGGGTCAATCCTGACTCCACTGTTGCCCAAAGGAATTTTGCCGTTAGCTCCAGAGCAGAATGACCCCTTGGGCAGTCCTGCACGAAAAGCAATCAGAGGAGAAAAGCGGGACTTACCATGGGCTTCTTGTACTCATTAGGCTTGATGCAGCGGACAAAAAAGGGCTGGCACACGCTGAGAGTCCTCATCAACAGCTCCAGGGACCGCTTGAACTGGCTGCTGAGCGTCGGCGAGCGTTTCCTCGTCTCTGCTCCCTGCAAAACCGCAGCGGACCGTATTCAGGAAATTAAAGGATAACAGTGCCTTTCCCCTCCGGGCGCGTCCCCAGGAACCTCCCGTGACTGCGGGGGCTGGAGTGCAGAGAGGAGCCAGAGGTAACTGAAAGTTGTGGCAGGAGAGGGGAAGGGCAGAGCAGGCGAACTTGCAATGGCTGGGCTCTGGTAACCTACTCCATATGCAAAAAAGTGCCATAATTTAATTTCTCCTGTTTGAACCTTCCTGTGTGATTGGCAAACCTGTCTTCCGTATGCAAAGCCATGACGAAGATCTGCCTAGGAGAGCAAGCCTCTTCTGGGCCACCAAAATTCTCAATATTGCAGCTTAGGGCAATGTACCTGCCCAAGGATACTGCTTCAGAATGGCTTGGGCTTCCCTGTCCCCATGCCTTGCAGCATGGCCATGCCAATCCCTCCATCATGGTTCCTCATGCCAAACTGAGCCCCTCCTGCACCCTTGAGTAAGGCCCAGAGACCCACACAGTATAAACAACAATCCAAGGGCATGTTTGCTGCAGGGTGACTCTGCAACAGTTCCAGAAACTTCACCAAGGTCTATATTCCTCATCCTGTACTACCACAGATTCGAGTTGGGTTTGGAAAAGAATATTAACTAGACCAAATAATTCGAGTATTTAGGGTGAAACCAGCTATTTTTGCTTGGTTTAGCTCCTTTGGTTAAATTAATAATCCAATCTCTATTTTGGGAAAGTGTTTCTAAATGAGAATGGATATGTTCCCGTTTTTAGTCCCTTCTCTGCTCTGGGAGAACCTTGTTAAACCACCTTCAAACTTAATGAAGTCCCTAGCTTATTTTATGTGTCAGTCACTACTACCTGAACTCATCACACATCAGTCACAGTGGTGCTGTGCCTAGTAGAGTCGGGTATTCAGGGAGCCTTTGTGGGGCAGCAGGTAACAGTGGTGAGTTGGAGGAAAAGTTGGGCACCAGGATGCAACTCTCTCCAAATAAAAAATAGGGTGAACTGTGACATGACCAAATGGTTAGGGAATTACCAGAGCAAGGATTCTAGCAGGATTTTAATGCATTTTTCCTCCAAACGTCCTCTTATTCGCAGGTGGTCAAGTCACATGTCACAAAAGTCACAAAATCCCCATCTGCATTGGCTTTGCTGTCATATTTTGCAACACAGTGAGATTTTTATTTCTACTTTTGCTAAAATCTTTACATGTGCTTCACTGTACAGCACTAATAACCTGTCAAATAGCATTCCCACCCACAAAACCTGAGGAATTTCATAGAATCACAGAATACTTTGGGTTGGAAGGGACTATGAACTGTATCTAGTTCAACTCCCTTGCCACAAGCAGGGAGCTTAC
>VYZS01104533.1:342-13629 GCA_013400695.1 Neodrepanis coruscans
AGGAGCAGGTGCCGCCGGGCTTCGCGGCGGAGGAGGCGGCGGCGTGGCTCTCGGCCGCCCGCGCCGCCCGCGTGGCCTCTCTGGAGCGGGGCGGCTGCGGGCGCAGCTCCAACCGCCTGGCGCGGCTGTCGGACGGGAGCCGCGCCTGCGTCCGCTACGGCATCAACCCGGAGCAGATCCAGGGCGAGGCGCTCTCATACCACCTGGCCGGGGTGCTGGGAATGCAGGAGCGGCTGCCGCCCATGGTCCTCGCCCTGGTGGAGACCCGCGGGCGACAGTGGGAGCCGGTGCGGGAGGAACTGCGCGGCTCGCATTGGGCTGAGGGCTCCGTGGTCAGCCTGACCCGCTGGGTGGACAACCTCACCGCAGTGGTGGCACCTGCGCCCTGGGGGGCCGAGGCGGGCGCCGGCCGCCGGCTGCAGCCGCTGTCGGCGGAAGAGCTGGACGGGCTGCCGCCGTCGCAGCTGGTTGAGCTGGTGCAGTGGAGCGATCTGATCCTCTTCGACTACCTGACGGCCAACTTCGATCGCCTGGTCAGCAACCTTTTCAGCCTCCAGTGGGATCCGCGAGTGATGCGCCGTGCCACTAGCAACCTTCTCCGCGCCCCCGACGGCGGGCTAGTCTTCATGGACAACGAGGCGGGGCTGGTGCACGGCTATCGCCTCCTCGCCATGTGGGACCCGTACAACGAGCCGCTGCTCCGCTCCGTCTGCGTGTTCCGCGAGGGTACGGCCCGTCGCGTCGCCGAGCTGCACCGCCGCCGCAGCGCTGCCGCCGAGCTGCGCCGCCGCTACCGGGCGCGGGAGCCGCTCTGGGCACGCCTCGGCTTCCTCTCGGAGCGGCAGGCTGAGCTGCTGCAGGCCCGTATCGACTTCGTGCACCGCCACATCGCCCACTGCCGCGCACAGGCCGCCGTGCTCTGATGGCCCCGGGGCGGGCGGAGGCTGGCGCCGAGAGCCGCTCGCCAGCATCGCTCCAGCTTTCCTCCTCTCCAAGGCAGCGGGACTTACTTGCCCCGGTAGCTGCCCCGGAGCTGATCCAGCGTGCCACGTCGGTGCTCGGTGCCCCGTAATCGCTGCGACTGCGGGGGATGGGAGGTGCGGGGGGGTGCGGGGAACGGGGACAGCCGCCCGGAGCGTCGGGAATAACGGGGTACCTGTCTGCCAGGGCTGTCGAGATGAGTAATTAATTCGCGTCTGTCAAGATCCCTGAAGATGCAGAGCACAGTCGATATAATTATGACCGAGTTTCATTCCAGGACTCTGCCCCCGGAGTTCAAAAAAATGAGAGGGTTCAGCATCTTTAATGCTTTCCTTAATTCCCTTGGTGCACTCGCCCTCATAAGAGACCACATAGGAAAGCTGCTGTCTTTGTCTGGATTGGGGTCGAGTACCTCTTCCAAAGGACACAGGTGGAAACATTTTTTATATATTCTTTCTTTTGCAATGGCATAGTTAAGTATGATTGTTAATATTCGTAGACCAAGAACTGATTGCACAATAGGGGAGCCCCTAACTAGCAACACTGCTCTATTTATGAAACTTGCTTCCTACCGATTTTCTTTAACGAGAGTGAACCTTTCCACTGATTGTTAAATCTTGTCGATGAGAAGTATGTAGGAAGCTCATATTCCCTTAGCTCTTAGTTTTTGTTGTGGATACATCGGGTTAAACTGTTTTAATTCGTAAGCATTTGTTTGTAATCATCGCCATAATCATTTCATCTGACCAGTAAAGTAACTGACTAATGGGTGGAACAAGAAGATCTCCCATTTTTTAAAAATACTGCTACATGCTAAGACTTTGACACAATAGTTAAAGTGGAGGAAAAACTGTTTCATGCACTTTACTTTGACTTTTTAATATTTTTTTTTATAAAAGAAGACCTTTTTATTTTACAAAGTCTGCCTTCTATGTACATTATATATGTTCATAAGTTTTCCTGTAATATACTAAAGAAACTGATATTTCAGTAAAGTGTGTTAATGTTTTGCCTTCTTTAGCCTTAATGTTTGCCTGAGCTTTGACAGGGAAGTATGTCTCCCCAGACATGGGCTATGGAGGCCACCACTTTCCAGTTTCTCACTCCACTGAACTGAATGAACTTTTACTCATTCCCTCTGATGCAAGGAGGGGTAGAGTTAAGCTTTCAAACACTACTCTTCTCTCTCTCTCATTCCTAGCTGTTGTGTCACTAAAAGGGCAAAAGTTCTTTGAGTGGCTAAAGTAATGTGAGTACTGCAGCTGAACAGACATTTGTCTGGGCTTTAAAGCCTGAAATGAACTGCCTTGACTAGCATTGAGGTAACTGAAGCAGTTAGTTTTAGCTAAGTGATATAGCTGGTGGGCTGGCTGCTCTCAGCCTTTTGGGGTGCTGGGACTTGGATAGTCACAGATGATGTCAGCTGTAAATGCACCAGAAGCATCTCCAGAGTTGCTTTCAGTGGATGTTTGTATTGGTTCTCAGTCTTTTCCCATGTTGGTTATCTTTGCAATGGGGGTTGAGGCAGAACTGAAGAACAGGAAAGCTTTTCAATCTTGGTGAAATAGTTGGGTTTGAGTTTTTTAACCCACAAAAGTTCTGTTCTACATAGGGCGAAACAGTAACAATACAAAATAAAATATTTGCACCTCTTGTTTGCTTTTTTATATGTACTAGTCTTCACAGAAGAGGCCATTGTATGGCTCCAAACAACAGCCAGAATAAGGACAAAGGATAAACTAATCCTTTTTAGACCCCAAATGGCAGTATATATCCTGCTATAATCAAACAGCAGCATAATCTCTTCTGCATCTGGACAGGCACCTCTTTTGATGAAGGCAGCAGCATTCTCAGTGGCTGCTGTGCAAGTAGGTGCTGTCTTCAGTGTCAAGTGCTAACCCTCTCCTGAACTCCAGCATTCCTACCTGCAGGAGGTCTTCAGTCTATTAATATTTGTTATTTAGATGAAACTTCACATAAAGACAATTTTCTCTAGCCATCACAGCAAGGGTTTTTTATGTGGGTGTTTTTTTTAACAGCAAAAGACCAGTTTAAAAAAAATATTAATCATTGATTAACTAGATAATGTTAGATACTGCATCTGTGTATATATGTGTTTATCTCAAAATGCCCCCACAGCCTCCAGGACTAGCTTTCATTCAACTGCTTAACTGTCAAGGCTCTCTATTGAACTTGTATTTATAGTTCACTGCATTTATCTCTATGAACAATGCACAGAATCCCATGTGACATTCCTTTGCCATTTACATGATAATACAGAATTTAACTGTAATTCTTAATTCTTCTTTAGCATTGCTTTGTAACTCAAATGCAGCAGTTCTGTCACATTCACCTCATGAAAATACATTTAAATAATAAACTGCTGTCATACATTTTAAACCATGGTGAAGAGCAAAGTGCTGTGCCACAAGCATCTAAGATTTCATTTCTGTTTAAGTACTTTTATAATTATGGCACAACTGTGGCTTTGATGGCTCATGGGAAGCAAATCTCTTGCAATGTCTTTGGAGCCAGAGCCTACATAATTACCCCTTTCATGATTTCTTATTTGGTGACTGGTAACTTCCTCAAGTTATATATAAGTTACATGTTTAAAAATTATACCATTGTAGGTTGGTGTGAAACTAGAGATGTGCTAGAGAAGTGATGCCCTGGGAAATGTGTTCATTCAAAAAGGACAGAGAAAACTAGCATAAGTGGATGATGCTGCTTCTTCACTTTGTTGCTTTATTTTATTCTGGTGCAGCTTATCTGCTGTGCTAGAAAAATCTTTGAATTACCATTGTATTAAGGCAAACTTATTTTTGTCTTTGTGACTTGTTAAAGGTAAACAGTGCTTTGTAAATTAGTGGTCTGGTACACTTTTTTCATGCTATTTTAGCTGTGTACACTGTCTTATGTTTGACTTATCTTCCTGCAGAACCAAGAGATGCAACTCTGTAAACCTGATGTAGTATAATTTCAGTGGCACTCATCTAACTCTGCCTACTTCCAGAACTTTTCTTTGGGTCACAGTAATCTGACAGGCAAGGGAGACCATTGTTTATTTGAGAACAGAAAGACTTCAGGACCTGGAAGTTGTGAGTAGAAGGTTTTTATCAGGACCGGCTAGTTCTGGCTGTGCATTGCTGGCAGCTCAGGAACACTTTACCTGAGGTTCAAGGAATACTCTGCACAACCTGTATCAGAATGGAGCTGTAGCCTTTTCCAGGCTTTCAGTGAAGTATGTGTTTAACAAGGTTGGCTGCACTTGTGCCTTGGTCAGATGTGGATTGTTGAGCAGATCTGAAGAGGCAGGGTGGCGGTTGTAGCTTTCTGTCTGTCCTAGATGTGAGACATGTGGTCTGGTTTTCAGATCTGAGGAAACCTAGGTGCTTAACTGATAACACTACCATAAGGGAAAAAAAACCAAAAAACCAAACCAAACCAACAAACAAACCAAAAAAGACCAAAAACCCCCCCAAAATTTAGAGAGGATATTTTAATTTAAATGCACTGCATTCAGTCCCATATTTCTGTATGTCCCCCTGATTAAATTCAGAATGCCTCCCCAGATTTTTTCTTTTATTGGAATCAGGAGTCTTTTAGAGTAGGTGGTGGTTGTTACTCCCAGCTTGAGATCATAGTTACTGGGATATTTCCTCCAAACGCAACTAGTAGGAAGGAAGGACAGAGTTCATAGTTTCTGAGAACTAAGGGATATCAAAATGGTGCTTGCAGTGGCCACTGCATGCCCAGGGAGCACCAAACAGAGAAATCTGAATTCATTGTGGTTCCCACTTTGTGAAAAAACGTAAGACTGGCATTTGCAGCACAAATCTCCTTTGTGTTTGTTTGCATCTGAAGTGATTTCCAGTCTGAATTTATTTTCATTGTGGGTTTTCCTTTGAGAATTTCTTTCACAGCTTCGGAAGCTCATCCCAGGTGCAGAGTCCCCATACCTCTCACACAAAAGCAGCTGCCCTGGGGATGGAGTCACGTTGACTTCTCGTGCCACACTTGGCTGCCCTGCAGAAGCTGTGTCAGCCCATTCAAAGATTGGGGAAATAACTCGGGGCCAGTGCAAACATAGTTAATTACACTTTGACTTACTGGTAATACAACATGCTCTTGACATCACCAGCATGTTTTTTTTGTGGTTTTCTTTCCCTTTGAAGTTTGATGCATTTTTTTAATGTTAATAAGACTTAGAATTTTCTCACTGACATTACTAAGTGGTCCAGGACTATGAGATACGAGATTATATTAAGACTTAATCCCATTTTGCATGTTATTCCTGCTTTGCAACTGCAGCATGAAATTTAATCACTCCTTCAAAGCTGTGCTTCTTGGGTTAAATGTGGCAAAGCTCTCAGGAGAACAAGCTGGGCCGCACAATAAGCAGTGCCTGCCAGGCACCTGCACAGCTCCTAGGACTCTCCACGACCTAGAAAACCTTTTACCTTGCTATCTTGGGTGCTAATGTAGCTCTCCCTTCTCAAGCAATGTGCACTCATGTAAGCAGAAGGTATTTTCCAACAGGGTGACTTGTGTCTGCGAAGAGTATGTTACTGTGAATCGTTTTAACTGACATTATCAGTCCTATCCTCAGGGACTATTTAATCTCAGGGTACTTTGTGTATGGAGCAGGAACAAGGTGTTATACCTGTAATGTCTTAAAACCATATTGTGCTGTGACTTTCCGTTGCCTGCTCTATTGCAGAATGAGGACACACACAAGCCTGCATGAATTAGGACAGCTGCTGTGTGCAGGTGTGAAAGGAGCTGTGCAGGTGAAGGAGACTGATCCCAGCTGAAAGCAAACCAGTGCTGTACTCAAGGAAAAGAGCTCTGGCTGGGTTATTGGAGGATGAACAACAACAATAGGACAACAAAAAGGGTCTGACACTGCAAAAGGATTGTCTGTTTTTGCATGATTCTGCTTTTCAACCACTTCTTGTGTGGGTTGGGTTGTGGGGGTTTGTGTGTGTGGAACTTGGTTCATTTCTGCAGGAAAACAAACACAAGAGAAAACTGACTGGAAATTGCAGCAATTGCTGATGCAGGGAAAATCAGGCAGACATCCTGAAGACCAAGACCCCTCCAATTTCTATCCCAAGGGGGAACATGTAGTTAAGGGGCTTTTAGGTGAAATACAAACAGAATGCAATCTAGACAAGAGTAAGTTACAGCATATTCTAATACAAGTAACACAGGGAAACTTAAATTGTGCTGCCAGCATATCACCATGCTTGTCTGCCCTCTGTCACTTGGGCTTTTTAAAGCATCACATAGTGTCAAGCCAGCTTTCAGTGTCAATCCAGCAGAAGGTTTTTTTTAATAAGTAGTCAAAGGCATGAAAATTAAAAAAAAAAAAAAAGAAAAAAGGAGAAACAAGCCTCAAGCAAGCAGATTTCAGGCATTTTAAAGCAGGCAAATTCTATCTCAGATGCTGGGGCCAATGGCAAGCAGCAAGCATCC
This sequence comes from Neodrepanis coruscans, assembly GCA_013400695.1. Taxonomy (NCBI): domain Eukaryota; kingdom Metazoa; phylum Chordata; class Aves; order Passeriformes; family Philepittidae; genus Neodrepanis; species Neodrepanis coruscans. Next base: position 6,805 of record VYZS01104533.1, read on the forward strand.
TTTCATGAAATAGCATGAGTGCAGAGGTAGTGTGTCCCACACAGCCCTTTTCTCTAACTCTTGTGAAAGTTTTCTGCAACAGCCTCCAAAACAGGTGTCTTCTAGGCAGTCTGTGTCATAGAACAAGGAGAAAAATGTGTGTACCAGGTGGTTTTGGCACCTGAGTACAGAGGACCTGCCCTTTCCTAATGTACGCAATTGACAGTGATCTTGAAAGAATAGGTTCAATTTCAAAATCTGTCACTAAATGTTTTTACCTGGTGTATTTCACCCTATGTAACATTATATATCCTCAATAATCCTTACTGCCCTCAATATTTAATTCAACCTATTCAATATTGTTTACCAGAATTCATTAAATACTTTCCTCATTCTGAGTCATAAGCAGTTTACTAAATTCTCTTGTGGTGCCATTAAATCCATTATATAACTTAATATTTAAGCATGTAACCACTCAGGCATACCCAAACTATTTGGACTAGGGGATGCTATCAACTTTGAGGCATCCTCACAGCTTACACCTGAAGGTGTGTGATGGTGAGGATTCACAGAGATTTGGGATCAGTGTGGTTTTGGGTGAGGAGTGACTGGGAGGGCCCCCTCACTACTGCCACTCATTGCTCCTTATCTTCCCAAAAGCATGTGAAGGAGTTAAAATTACTGCTGGTCTGTATGGACTAAGTTGAAGTTGATTTTCCCCTTAACTAAAACGTAGTTGAAGAACTTTGTTTCCAGTCGTGTCACCCAGAAAGCAAAAGGCAGCTGTTTTCAGTACTGATATCCATCATGTCCCATCCCCCACTAACTACTCCTTCCTTAAACTCCCTTTTCTGCCAAAACCCTCCTTCCCTCATGGCTGGGATTTTAACAAATGCCTTGCAGTAAGGACAGACAGGCATCTACCTCAAGTGAGACCAACAGAGTAGTGGAACTCATAATGAGGTAAGGAACAAACAAGTTTTTTATCAGTATCTCCAACACCAGCACAATAAAAAGGAGGTATATTTCTGCGTATCATATGTTTTAGTTAGAGGAGTCATCATTTTTTAATGTGCCTGTCTTGCCAGTTTCCTTTTTGTGTCCTGCTGTGGGGGAAAATGGCATTAATAAACTATGGTTTAAAGCTGCCATTGTGAATAATTTTTAACCATACACGATTTCTAGTAGATGAGCTAGGAGAATAATTCTGCTTGCAGAATTTATTTGTTTAAGTGATTGCAGTTAGTCAGTTTGCTTTAGTTTAGCTGGGTCACCTTCATCATCTCCAAAATTTTCCATGCCCTTTATTATGTTCAAGCTAAGGATGGGTAATTTCTGCCTTTGTTTTGTTAAAAACATACAGGATTTGCTCATCAGAAAAGGAGCTATTTTTAATTTTTTTTAGCAGTGCAGTGAAAATAAGGTGGGACAGATTATGGATGAACCTGGATGCAAGGATCTGGAGGATATTAATGGTATTATTTCCTTTCATTACAACTACCCAGCAAGGCAACTGCCCAGTGAAATTATTCCTGGTTTGATAGCCACCAGAGATCAAACCCAGGCCCTCTGTTTGTGAGTTGTTAAAGTAACAGTAAAATATTTTCCTGGTTTACTGTCCTGCAAGAATAAGAATTTCCCTGCAGTTTGCATGCAAAAACTGGTCATGAGAATATCCACAATGAGTATTATTTAAAATATGCTTCATCCCTCTTACAAGGGGGACTGACAGTGGTGCTTCTTGCTCCTTTCTTTGGCAACTAACCCAGCAGACTTCTGGGAGCCCAGCTAACCAGTGCCTGATGTGATAGTCAGGATGACAAGAAGTTTTACGAGCTCTTCTAGCATGAAGTATTTCAGGTTGTGCCAAAAATGAGGCTGTCATCTTCTGGCTTATAAAAACCATTACATGTGCAGAAATTTAACAAAAGAGCAGCAAAGAAAAAAAAAATTAATCTGGGAATGCCACACTGAATTCAGCTATATTACTTTCAGGGCTCATTAAAGTGGTTAGTCAATAGCATTGAGTCATTCACTTCCCAGCAACGTGGCACAGGGCAGAAGGGGACAGAAACAGCCTGGCAACCAGCACAACACATTACATGGGATGCTGTTCAATGACAGAGTCTGAGGCTTCTGAAATTGCCGATGACAGAGCCCAGTCCACTCATTTATCCATCCATTCAAGCCAAAACAGAGGAGCAGGCTCTTCAGGTACCTGTCAGCTGTAGAACAATGGACCACAATGAATGACTGTCAGTTCTCTTACCAGTTTGTCATTTATTATGGAGCTGACGAATATTTGACCTTCTGAAGATGAGCCATTGCAGCTGATATAGTTAAACAGATGCTTCTGAGTTGTCTTCTGTTTTTCTTCAATCACAGAATCACAGAGTGGATAGTGCAGGAAGGGACCACTGGAGGTCATCTAGTCCAACTTCCCTGCTCAAGCAGGCCCCTGCAGAGCACATTACTCAGGATTGTGTCCAGACAACTTTTGAGTATCTCCAGAGAAGGAAACATTCTTTTTCTTTATGAAAAAAACCTAAATCATTTCATCTCCTTAGGTTTCTATTAGTGTTTCAGATGATTAAATTAGAAATGTAATTTACTTACCAGTAAATTAGTCCAGAAAGTGATTTTATTTGCATGTTGCTCCTCCTAGTCAAGGCACATAAACAAGGCACTTTTTATCAATAATGAGTCTCCAGGCAGTTTCATTTTCTAGACCTCTCCTACACAATCAGGACAGTACAATAACTGTACACTAGACTCTATAATTAGTATTCCTTGACATAGAGCTACTTCCATAAAAAGAACTCAAATTATTCATATGTTTTGTAAAAGAGGATATTTAGGATTTTTTCCTTTTGAATCTTAACAATGAAACTACAATTTTTTCCTCTTTCAAATTGTCAGGTTTAGCCCCTTAGTGCTGAAAGAAGAGTAGACAACTGCTTCATGTGACAACATTTCTGATTTAACAGCACAGCAAGCCCATCTGTTTTAACAGTGCTTTTGGTGATATCAGGAAAGCTGTCTCTGATCAAAGAGGCATAGGACAGTTAGGTTACTTACTGAAGGATGGATCTAAGTCTTGGTTGCTTCATAGGTAATGTACAAATGCTTTGTAAATGTGTGGACAGTTTGGGTTAGTATGTAGATCACGGATGCATATGCAGTGCCAGAAATTTATATGAATCATGACACAAGTAAATTAGAGTGCTAGAGAGGCTTTGTTTCATCCTGGGAGAAGAAAATGCCCAGGATCAGCCCCATAGCAACCATCTCCCTCCTCCTTCGCCTCCCAGCCCCTTCAGTTGAAAACAGATGTTTAAGCCACAAAGCAATGCAAAGCATATTCAGACAGGATGAAAAAGGTGAACCATGAATCTGCAAGATCTGTGCTAACCCCAGTGTAATCCAGTGTCAACAGAATGGTAACTGGCACAGAGGATGGGGCTGGGCTCATCCAGGAGCAGTCAACCTGTCTGCCATGAGCACCATGTCACAGCTCTGTACTTCAGTTGGCCATGTTGCCAGCTGTGCTTGAGGCCAAGAACAGGGACAGGCACAGCTCTCATGCAACACAAGCGGGAACCTGACACATCATTTCTAGCAGGCACTTCGTAGCAGTTTCTGTAACTTTCCTGATGCAAAGTATCGTCTTGCTTCTCCCTGCCAGGATAATCCTCAGCAATTTGGCTGCTAAGGCTGCTCTTGAGAGACAGAATTTGACCTCAGAGCTGGGAAGCAAAAGCAGAAGGATCCATCAGGAAGCAAGAAGTCATGTCCTGCAAGTTGAGGCTGCAACACTGAGCTGCTCAGTTGAGGTTCATAGTCCTTGCTAGTGGAAAGGCTAGAACAGAGGCCAAAACATAGAGGTGAGGTGGCTACTTCTGGAAGACATTCAGCAGTCAGACCAGTAGGAAAGAACATGCTCCAACAAACTTGTCTGTTCTGATGGCTTTTAAAATGCTTAAATCCTTACTGTCTAGAAAGAGAATTTGAGTATATCGACCCCTTGCCTTGTTCAAAATGCTTAACTCCTTTACCATCTTGATCATTTTTGCTTCTGTACACACTTTGCTTCAAGTTCTCAAACATCAGTGATAATCACACATGCTGGTATATTTTATACTATACAAGCCTGCCTACCCATGGGTAATGCTCCCTCCACTTTGCTACCCGATGTTAGGGGAACCTACCCATTTTTACACATTGCCCCAGAAACACCAGCTAGGGCCATAAGGAACACACAATATGTTCTTTTATGTTGAAATGCAAGTGAGTATTTTCTTTATTGTAATTTTTCATTCTGCTGTCATTTTAACGATACCCATCCATTTCTTCCAATTCCAGCAACTATCAGTATGTTCACAGTCATCAGGAGACTTTCTTCTCAGAAAGAAAAGTATACTCAGTGAACAACCTATAAAATTATCTTGCCTGATATGAATTACTCACAAAGCTTGTTAATATTTCAGTTCTTAGTTTGCATAATAGCTGAAAAATATAGATGTGCCAGATGGAGTCTTTTATGCATTAGAAATTACAGAATTTTGACTTCTAACATTTCAGACGTGCGTACATCTTCCTGAAATTGCTGGGAAAGGGCAAATACAAGAAAAGCATTTACAACATTTCTGAACAACTTCCAAGGAGCTAAAACTTAGCATAGGTGCATAATAAAGAATAATATCCATGCTTAATGATAACGACATGGACTATTCAGAGACAATAAAGACTGTGGTAATACTGATGATGTGCTTTGAACTTTGGCAGAGCATTTCATGATGGATTCAAAGCATTTTACAAAGATGAGTTAGGCATCACAATGCTCTTGTGGCAAGTGTCTTATTGCCCTTGTGTTACAGAGAGGAAAACACCAATGGAGAAACCAAGCACATATTGCATGGGGCTGGAAGAGCCAAAGCACCTAACTTAGCAGGAAAGCAAGGCCAGTGATGGGTGAGCTCTAGCAAATACTGCATTGAAGGTGGAAGTAAGCTAAGGCAAACCTTGCACCAAAGCCACCAAGACTTGGGGACAGGTTTTTTCTACTAGCCATGCTCTTCTGGCAGCAGCTCTCTCTCACTTCAGAGGTACCTGATGCTGCTGGCTGGCGGAAGCCTTTACCAGCTGCCATGGGCAGAAGGGGCCCTTGTTTGTGGCCCCTCAGGGGACCTGCTCCCTATGAGCTGGCAGCTGGCAACTCAGGTTGCCTGTGCTGCTGCTGGGAGCTGACAGAAAGGTTGCTCCCGCTGCTTGGCTTTCCCCACGCCTCTGCCTAATGCCATGTTGCTGCCCTTGCAGGAGTAGCACAGCCACACTGCAGAGCTCATCTTGTTTCCCAGCAATGCCAGGCTTCAGAGTAAAGAAAAAGTAACACACTCCTGGGATTATACAGAAAAGCCTTGGGGTCATAACTGCAAGTAAAATAAAACTGTGACACCTTTGTCAGTCTCATATTTCTCCCAGAGTCCTTGTGTGACACATGCCTTGAAGGGCATAGATGTGAATTCAATGGAATAACCCAACTACAGGCAGTCCTTATTATACAGATGAATTATTTCTCTTTTCCCCCATATTTAGATGAGATCTTTCTGTTCTTAATGAGCACAAACGTGACATCAATGGCTCACATGCCTACATCTGTTTTCTTTTGGGATACTGACCCCAGAGAGATGGCTTAATGCACAGCCTTAAAGTATGCTGTAAAATCTAAAAGGTTTTACCCAACAGTGCTGTATTAACTGCACACACTTTCTGTGGAGACTTTGTGCCTGCCTTTGCTAGTAATCAGATAGAGCATCTTTAGATACAGCATTAACAAGAGACCGGGAAAAAGCTCTATATTGGTGAAGCCTTCCAGGTCAAGCTCTTGCTCCTTAGGTAATGTTGACTCAGGAGTACTAGGTTTACAATATGCAAGTAGGATTTTGCAGTGGTTAGTCTGATGTGATGCACTGATCCCTCTGGGGTTGTCTCTGGACTTGCTTGTAGCAAGCAGTGCCCACGCCTACCTGGCAGCTGGCCTGACTCCACACTGGTGTTCCCCTTGCCTTATAGGGAGCACATGCAGTCTCACAGCATAGTTGTTTCCAAGTTATTCGTGGAAGAGAAAAGCTTTAAAACTGAAATTTGAAAATTTGTGATTGGAGGAGTAAGTGCAACACTATATATTACACAGGCACATGCACTTACAGGGGGAACAGTAATGACTTGGAAAGATTTGTGATTTCAGTGCCGAATTTTCATGTGGATGTGGATAGACACACATCTAGGAAATGGTTTTTCCGCTGCCTTGCTGTTGGTGTAGGAAGTTGCACTTTTGAAAGTGTGGATCTAAATGAATGTAAAATTAAACCATACCAACAATTTGTAGTTTTATGCATTTTACTCATACTGTGATTGTGTGAATAAAACCCTAGGAATACAGCAGATGAAAATCAGGCCATTTTATGCTGTTGACTACCTAATTTAGTGGCTGTTCAACTCAACTTCAGAATAATTGGGTTTAAAAAAAAAGCAAAAACAAAACTTTATTATGACAAGGTAGTGAACTGAGATCACTAGACATAGGTGAGACTTCTATAGATCATCAGATATCAAATCAAATTTTATCACAAATGTGACCTAGTATGAGCAACACTTTCCAGGGTTCAAGAACAGAGGGAGGACTTTGTTTTGATTTAAATCACTGCGTCTTGAAAACTGATTTTCTAGCTTTCTGCCAGTAGAATTCAGATCAGAATCAGGTTTAGAATATGATTAGTCCAAAATGTAAATATTTGAGAATGCTTGGTGGGTTTTTAGGTTCTTGTTTTGTTGTGGGTTTTGTTT
>VYZS01104535.1:7306-17834 GCA_013400695.1 Neodrepanis coruscans
TTGCTTTAGATGTCATAAAGAATATGAAAATCTAATTCAGAAAGTTTCTCACTTTTAAGACTTTTATGTGCTTGCCCCTTCATCAGTACCACCTTGCCAATACGTGCATTACAACCATAAAATAAAGACTGTAATTCTACAACATCTATGGCATACCAACAACATCACAGCGTGTCATTGCAAAGAGATGCCATACAGGTTTCCATCAAAGGAACCCAGAATATCACCTTCAGTGTCAAGTTACCTGGCAGTGAACACATGTGATCTGTTCAGCACTACACTGAGTTAGTGAAGTAACAGGAAACTAAGAGTATAAAAACAGACCAGCAAACTATTCAAACTAGCATAAAATTTGACAAACATGAAAACAGTAATTTCTTCCAGACATTTCTCTCTCTAAGAGAACTGGTATGCAAGAACAATTACACATATTCCGAAAGAACCACATAATTCTTTATGACATCTAAAGCAAGTAGAACAAGTTTTTTATTATTTGGCCAATGTGCACAAACTGTTTACAAAAACACCAAAATGGCTCCCACACAATTTGGTCATCCCTGAAAAGACAATGCATCTTCTGTTTGAGATGCATTTCCATTTACGTAAAGAGAAGCTTTAACATTTTATTCTAATAAGAAACCCCACATTTACTGTATTTAATTTCATGATTTCTACAAAATGTATGCTTCTGAAAGCATGTCATACTTTCAGAATAATCCCGTGTACTGGAAGTCTGGTCTCAAGTTCAGTGAAACTTTTAAAATGTAAAAAGTATTTTTAATGTTTAAACATTACTCTGTTTTACATTATAGTGCCAGTTTACAAAATGTTAACATTGTGATTAAATTTGATAAATAAAGATCATCATGGGTGTATTCTCCTCTTAAAAAGAGTTAACGTATTTAGAATAGAATGCTCAAAGCTGCAAGACATGCTGAACGTGAATATACACGTTAAAGCTTTAAAAGCTGCTTAAGAATGCAAGAATGAGTAAAGTTCTTGTTACACTTGATAAATGTCAGCCGTCAGGCATTGCAGACCAGTACACGCTATTTTTTCCACAAACTAGAGCTCAGAAAAATGCAATTTTTTCACTTTACTGGCTGAATATGATGCATTATACGTGGCAATACCTACCTAAGGTCAAAAGTTTACCGTTTGCAAACCCAAGTCAAAAGCAACAGAATGCACCCCCATATCCCCTCCATAAAAAAACAAGACTCCAGTCTGTTCCTGTGTCTCACACTCTGTTATTCGGCTTCTGAAAATCGCAAACATTTTTTCTCTCTCTCTGCTTCTTATACCAAGCTTCATATTGATCTAAATTGTTTTCATTTTCAACTTCAGGCTACTTCAAGACCGTGGGGTGGGGAAGGGAATTCTAAAAAGGCAGCTCCAAAGCAGCTGGCAATTCCCCACTGTGGAAACCCAGGAGAAGAAACCAACCTCAAGATCTACGCTGATTAAATACACAGAATAAAACAGCATAGAAAGCCAATGCTTATTTTCAGTTTGTAATTGAGCATGTAATGCTTTCTGGTTACAAAACGTGTTGACAGTATCCCTGATATCCTTCTTTCTAGACATAGTCATTAGAAGAAACGGTTACACAAGTTATTTCTCAGTATCAGCAGCTAAGTCTCCAATAACACACACACACACACACACACAAGTAGGGTACTTTGAAGTTACAGGATTTACAAAGCTAATGAAGTCTGTGTTTCTGGAGCTTGAGCTGATATCAGTGTTCATTTCTTTGCCAGAGTCCCACCCTACTGCTGGCACATGCGGTAGCATTTTTAGAGAGCACGTATTTCTAACGCTAAAAGGCTTGTGCACCCAACGTTACCACAACGCAATCACCCAGTCATACAAGACACAATTAACATTAAGACACACCTTCAGGCACATTTAATGATGCTTCAAACAGCTCAGAATCTATTCGTAGTTTCTAGCAGTTATTACTTACTCTTCTTTCCTTTAGAAGAGCATTTATTCCATTTCACTGTGATAAGACAACATGATATGCAGCTTCACTGCAGCTCCCATGTGAAGGCAGATGAACTGCCATGAAATGGACAATGAGAAGCACACAGGCACAGGGAGAATAGAACAAAAAAAATCACAGGGATTGGGAAAAAAAACACTACATAATTGCTGCCACTTAGGAATACTAACTTGAACAAACAGGGAGGCCACAAACTATCACTGCAAGCGCATGTTTCTTTCACAGTTGCAAGCAGAATTGCACACAAGAGGGTGTAGGGGATCTGCTATTAATCATATTATATTCATTGTCCCCTCCATGTTGCTGGCAATGCTACAGGAGACTCCTTCATTTCCCAGAAAAACCTGCATCAAGAACAGCACACACTGGCCTTCACAATCTTATCCTACCATACTAACACTGCTGTAAATTAAACACTTCTTACTCACTAAACTGCCTATTGAACTGAATTTTTAAAAAGAGTACCAATCATAGCAGCTGAGAGTTTCTCCCCAGCCTAATCTCTAATAAGAAAAATAGATACACTGGATGAATCTGATTAAACTAGAGATGTGAAAACATCAGCCTGCAGTAGTCAGGCATCAGGTTTTTTTGTTAAGGAAGTTTTGAATGTTATCTCTAGGTAAGGTGCTCAGTGACTCCTTGCTTAAGTGGCACATAATATTCCATAAGTTTAATGTTCCAGAAAGAACAGCAGGCCAATACTTGTGCCAGGGAGCCAGCAAGGGAGAAAATGGAAGCTGATTTCATAAAGTAATCAAGTCGGCTATTCTTTTGTTGGTGAAAAGACAGGCATGTTTAAGGGGAAAGAAACATGGATTAACTGAATGTTGTATTCGTGCTTCACTGAAAATGTAATGCGGCGTTAATTCATCTGGTTTGGCAAAGCTACACCACGAAGGTGAATTTTCTCCGGCGCAGATGTTTTCGGTTTGTGATGAACTTCGGGCACTATGAAAGCAACGCACACTGTAATTAGGTCCAGAATCTCCTACAGTTGCCCACCATAAATAAAAATTCGAAGCAGTGGCTACAGCATAGGCCTCTAACACTTTGGAGGTCGGCAATGAAGTTGAGCTGGCACTTCTTGTCTCCCCAACAGGTGTTGGGGGTCATTTTGTCTTTATTTAAGGAAGACACAGAAGTGAAAGACATTTATTTAGGTAAATGCGTATTTAATTCACCGACATATGAACTAAGTATTTCTACATCGAATTTCAGGAAGGAGAAGTCACTCCAAATCTTTTTTAAAACGCAACACGTTTATTAAGCAACAGACTTCACTGCAACCAGTGTACCAGATGACTCATCCTCCCTTTCCCGCTTTCTAATTAGCCCTGATCATCCGCCTCAATTCGGTGGTTGTTTTTTTTGCTGGGTTGTTTTTTTTTCCTTACCCACACAAAAACCATGTTGGAAGTTGAAAAACGGACTCCTATTTGTTTACTGATGGGAGTTTTAGAAGCTAGCTGGTACTAGATGTAAAGGCATATTCCAGCTTGACCGTTAGCAGCAAAGGCAAACTACTTGTTCCCGTCCTCCGTCTTCTTCGGAGAGGCTACATATGCGGCACAGCACGACCGCAGAGAAAAATACAGGAAAAGGCGGGGGGAAAAAAGCCCTCAGCTTTTGGCACGGGGAAGGCGTTCCACAAGAACTGCTACAGGGTCAAAAGTTTACCGTGGTTTCAATTTCACCTTTTTGCAACCAATGAGCGCGCAGTGGCTCCAGACAGAACCGCGGGCGGCAGCGGCCCCTTAACTCCTTGCGGCCCGGCCCGGCCCCGACCGCGGGGAGCGGGCAAGGCCTCTCCTGCCCTTCCCCTGCCTTCGAGCGAGGGGCACAGCAGAACGCGTCCTGCGGACTGCGCATTGCTTTCGGCATGGAAATAAAAGGAAAGCGGAGATGTCAGAAGCAGTGTGCCAGCGAGTCAGAAGTTAAGAACTGCAGAAATGGGTCCGCTTTCCCCCGGTGTTAGTTGAAAACCATGCCGGTAATCGAAGGGGTAGAGCAAAGGCAGCAGCAGCAAAGCAGCGCTGCACTCTGGCGCTGTGACAGCTGGGAGGCTATGCTGGCAAACAGGAAAGACTGACCTTGTGCAAAGGGAGGGAGGGAGAGCACCGGCACAGAATTGTCGGAAAGGATTCTGAATACACAGTCCAGAGCGCTGCAATGATTTACTTTGCCTCATGTCAAACGAGAAATCCAAGGTGCCGTGACATAAGGCTGGGCAGCCAAAGGAGTATTGCCGCTCAGTCCCCACAGTACCATTAGTAATAATCTACTTCTAGATGATGACTTCAAAACAAGACTTACTACAGAACTAGAGAATGAGCATAAAACAGGCTTCTTGTTCCACTATATCATCACTAACATCACAACAATGTAGTTTCAATTTATGAACTACGGACTCAGTGAATCAGTCCACAGTAGGGTACCCCAAAATCTGTGCTGACAACAGCAAATACCGAATGACACTGTCTGTGATTGTGTTTTGGCATCCATTTGATCTTGGAAAGTCCATCTCAACTATATTTAAGCAAGGAGAGCAGCAAATTTATCACTCCTTTACTGGCCTTGCAGGCAACAAGGAAAGAGGGCTAAAGCACTCCTGAAGAAGTGATTGAAGAGTTCTCGGTTCAGTGCAGCAACAGACAATTTAATACGAGACAGCATGTAGAAAAATGTAAAAAGCATGTCGTTCAGGCAAATTCTGTAGCAACGTAACCAAAGAGTATAGTTGAACACAGCAGAAAGGGGTGGGGTTACTCATAGATCTTAGTGACACCGACTTGATACCAAGCAGAATGGCAAGTCACTGCATACATTTGCAGGGTAAACAACAGAGAACTACCCATCGCAAAGCAGGCTGCAGTCAAATCACGGAGCACTCAGGGGCATGTATGTTAGCATACTCTCATCTCCAACACAATGCAGAAAGAATCTGAATACAATTGTGAAGAGGTAAAATGAGTAAATATGCCATCGACATGCAGAAAAGATTTATGCTAAAGATGCCCGTTAAAATAGAATTCAGCTTTCAAAATCCTGAAGTGAACCAGATGGTGGATTGTTCAAGATAATGCACATAACAACCTAAGGGGAAAAGAACACTAGTCAGTTGGCAGCTATTACTAATTTTCCATCAAGATGCAGTCTGAAAATTGGTAAATTATCTTACCCAGAACCTTAAAGGCTTTCACAGAACTTTGCAATGGTGAAAGATACTCTGGTTTCAGCCCTCTACATAGGTCCAGAAAAAGGATAAAGACTCTTACAAACTGCTGTGCCAGCTGAAAATACCAAGTCATCTTTTTGTAACTCAATTTACAAAATAGTTTTAGGTAATAAGATAATCATGCAAAAACTCTTAAAACCCACTTCAGGAATAGCCATCCACTCTCCACTTAAGAGCAGCCAAAGAAAAACAATTTCCAGCTGCTGGGCAAGGTCAAACAGTGGTTTCTTGGACACAGGTAGATTCCTTTCTTCATCTACGCAAAGAGGCATAGCAGGAGCTTAATGCAGCTACTATGAGGTTAAGTTTAATGCCTTGAGAGCTGCTAGCAAACGATGCAGGAAGTGATTAAAATACATAAAGTCAAAAAGTTGAAGACATCATAAGACTCTTAGCTGATTGAGTTCATGCCCTACTACCGAGCTTTTGGACTTTAGTTAAAAAAATGGAAAGACACCAATGAAAATGCTATCAAATAATGCTGTATTTAAACAGTTTAACAAGGTTAAAATACAGTTTTGCCAATAGCAATTTAAGACTTAATTACATATAGGAAAAAGCTCTCAGCATTTTCCCCCTCAGTAAAAAAAGCATTTTAGTTTTGTTGTTTTATCTTCTCGAAATATGTCATTTTAGAAAAATTCTTTTGAATTGAGATATCATAAATAAATTCCCTTTCTATAAGATGGCCTCATGTAAAAAGAAAATGGATGCTATACAATTTTACCTCAAGTCAGCATGTTACCAAGAACCTTTTCTATGTGTTGTGAATTTGATTAATACAAGCCAAGGTCACTTCCTGAAAGAAAGATGCCTACTACTGCAGCTGCCAGCAAACTAGACTCCCCTGAGCTCAAAAGCTGGGGGATGGGAACACTAGCGATTTCTAAAAGCCTCCAAGAATATACCAATTACAAAAATTGAGTCACATTTAGAATTTTTTTACTAGATTACAACATAAATTGTAATAACCTGGTAAGTCTGAATCTGTATAATCACTATTCCAAGCAGAAAAGATTGACAGTGATGCACCAGGAAGCCTGCAAACAAATTACTGAGGACCCTGTACTAAACTACATGCAATTCCCTTGAAAACATACCTTTTTTTACTATGTATGTTTCATTATGCAGTTCATGAAGCCAGTAAGAGACCGTCCTTGAATTAACAGCATGTCTCAGTCCTGCCGAGACTGTGGGGCTCCACCCAATCTACACCTATTCTGCGTCCTATTCTGAAGCCATTTAGGAAAAATGCATTTCAGGAAAGCATGCAAGCTCTTAATAGAAGCCTACAGCATGAATTTTTCCAGTTTCCAAAGACTATACGCTGCTTACAAAACCTATCAGAAATTAGCCATGTTCACCTGTAACGTGTAAAGACATTTTAAGATGCATACAGATATTTCAAACGTTATTTTAAAAACCTGCCACATTTGCATTATGCATGAGGCCAAACAGATGTAGTTTCTTCCCTTATCAAACACTGTTAAAGCTAACAAGTCATGAAAATACGGCCCATACTAAACAAAAAAGAAGATAATTTTTGCTTTCTGCATGTACAAAGATTCTACAATTTGGACTACCACACCAGGGGCAGGGTGGAAGGAATCTATTGCTGGAAAACATTTAAAACCACGCACCAAAAGACCCTTCTGCAAGGACACCTAGGGACACACAGACATACACACACTCACCCTCCATTTAATATACTTCACCTTTAATAAAACAGCCTTGATACAGCCAACGTTTCATACTAGGCTGAAGTCAAGATGATCTTCTGAATGAAAGGTAATTTTGACAAACTGGTGCATGAAAAAGAGAATAACATTACCGGTTTCAGGTGGGCATCTTTGCCTGAAATAGAAAAATACACTACAGCATATCATTATCTGTGCAGGCACAACTACATCCGTGGTTAAGGTATCTAACATGTTCCATCATAGCAGCCTGTTCTAATTTTTTAATGACTGTCTCTGATACTTCCCTCTGAACTACTTTTTGTGAAAAACTTGCATAAAATTGGTGCAGGCATTTAAAAACAGTGGAGAATCCAGTCAAACAAAGGGTAACATTATACCCAGTCCAAGAAGTTAAAACTTTAAAAGAGAAACTGATTAAATGCCTGAACAAGTGAAACTTCATCTTGCTGCTCCAATGAAGATACCTGCATGGACAGTAAGTGCCTTATTTAAAGTATTTGAACGTGCTCAGTTTTGTTTTAAACTGCTTGCCAAGATCCTCAAGTATTTTATCTATCCAAGTTAGATCTGCTGCTGCACAGCTCCTCTGTGCTGACAGGACACAACATGCTTTATCACCGTATAAAAAAGACCAAGAGCAGCTTCCCTATAAACATGCCAGCTACAAAGCAGTTAAAGTGCCTGGCAGCACAGTAGATAGTGAACAGGGACATTTTTCTAGGTTATTCTGCCCCACCCATACACAGCATCCACAAAGCATGAGGCAGTAGCAGGATCAAGGGCTTAGCAAAGACCCGACCCCTCCCTCCAAATTCAAGGTCCCCTTTGAAACTGCAGCTGGAGGTCTCTGCCAACGGTGCTGAAAGCCCACGCTCCCGCCCCTTCAGTGACTAGCCCATGTAGAAGGCTCAGTCCAGTGACTAAGCTGGTGTCGATCTGCTTTGTGGGATTCCAGATGATAACTCTGCTGGCAAAGAAGAAATTTCCTGATGGAAATTATTTTTTCCGTAAGCTTTTTAGAGACATACAAAAAGTTAACTGAAAATACTAAGGATGTGAAGTCATTAATAAAAAATTCAAATAGTATTGTTAGCTCCAACTCTCAACACTTCTTTACCCTTTGTTGCACAAACTTAGGCAGATTGCTGTGTAACCACTTGTAAGACTGCATGGGACAGGCATCCATCAGTTCACAGAAGGACTACTATAGGCTTATTTATGTCTGTTTTGTCATCTGCGCAGTGCACTATTTCAGCAATCACTTTCACTTTGCTGTACAGTAATAGATAATTGTCTCATAAATGGAGATCTGAAGTCTGTCAAGGACCTGCATCCTAAGTTGGCCTTAGACCAACATAAGGAATTTCAGCGATATTCAAATTAGGACACGGGTTTTTTCCCAGTGAGGAGTAAACAACATGACATATATACTGTCTTGGTTATGACGGATACAACTCTTGATTAAGAATATTCTTTTGCAGCAGACTTTTAAACTGGCATTTAAATCAGTGATTTTACTGTTGGAAATATTTAGACCCATTAATAAAGAGGGACCCATAAGCAGGAAAGAAATATACTCTATAAATCACATTGACTTGCCTTAGGCACATTTTGCTAGTCAGCAGATGCAGTACTTATGAACATTTATTTACGTGTTCGCACAAGAGCTAAGTTACAGAATTAATGTCAGCAAATGTATTCATTTACACTGTAAAACAACTAATTTTAATCAAAGGTCTGGATACACTTACATGTTTAAAAATGAAGATTCATATTCTGTAAAACCATTTGCATGCTATGGAGAAAGGGTGGGGGAAAGGCAGCTATCCATAATGGGGTTCCACAGCACGTGAGTCTACTCAGACTCGCACAGTTTTCAATGGGAGGTAAATACCTGGTATCTCACAGTGTTTTTGAGAATTCTATTTAGCATCTTTTTTCATCAGGCTACTAAAATAGATTATTTTTTAAATTTATTGAAGAAACACACATCCTCTTTGCTTTTAAAATTAATCTTGGTATCTTTTTATCTAATAATAAATAAAGGCCTGTTAAAGAAGTTTGAGTTTTTGGCATAACTAGGCTCAGATTTGAGAGTACAAGATCAGAGACTAAAAATAAGCTACTGAAGAAGGGAAATCAAAACAGTTTAAATTTTTCCATGAATAGTATCAGTGCCTATATATAATTTAATTGTGAGGAATAAGTACCGCTGCTTAATACAAGGGTGACATTTTTAAATCACAATTTGACCTGTAAATACGGACATGTTTCTAGCTTAACGCTGTAATTAAAATCTGATTGAAGTTTGAGTGTACGCAGGTACACCTCATTTGGCTGCAAGAGGTGTTCATTTAGTTCAACCAAAATGCTTACCATTCAAAATCTGAAGTGACATTTGTCTCCCTATAGTATACCCACAGATCTGGGCATTTAATTAATAAAAATCCCCTTAATTTTTCTTTCCATATGCCTTACCATATTTCATTCATCATGTCCACAGCTTAGTAGAACACCTTCAGTCAAACTGCAGAAGGCAGAACAGAGTTGCTCCCAAATCAGGTTAATTCGTCTCTCAGTCAGCTTATCTTGTTAGATTTCATATGTTGCCCATCCACTATGTACCAACGGTTGCAACACAGAACATCTGCTAAAATTTACCGCACAAAACAAAGATGTAACAGTATTTTGCATGTCTCTGGTTGAACGAATTCTTAGATCTAAGGGGTCAATTATTTAAAAATTAAGCAAAGTGGAAGAATTAAAAAATCCAAACCCCAAAGGTTGCTATCTTTGTTCAATGCCACACAAAGCAGAGAAATTCCACCTAGAGAGATATTACAGACTGGAGAGTCACAAGGCCTCCTCGGAGGACTACAACAAAAGGGCAATATGCAAATTTTATTTACGGCAACAAGTTAAAATTCAGTTTTTAAGTAGTGATTGAATAGAGGCACTGCTTTCAGACAGCCTATGGAATCTCTTTCGCAAGACACCTTCAAAACTTGACTGAACAAAACTTTCAGCAACCAGCACTAACTTTGCTCACTGTGTTTGGATTGATGTTAGCATAATTTCTCTATGATTTGCAGTAAAACATTATCATCAGAGAATTATGTATTGCAGCCCTATGATAAACTGGTCCCATTATAACAATGAACCACTAAGACAAGACAGTATTTTACAGTTGATCCTACTTTGTCTTAATTTTACGATGTACTACCACATTCTTTTTGGTTCCGATTTAAGCAGGTATGTTTTATTAATCTCATGTACTTCTTAGATTTTCCACACATCCATTAACACACCCATCTTTACCGGACCTAAAGCATGTATTCATGACCACAACATTAATTCCTACCATCAACGATTCTACTACCCCCATTTATGAGAAAAACCAGCATGCTTTTGAAAAAGACTCTCGGGGTCCTATGGAACTTTTTTGGTCCAAACGTTTCTTTTCTTTACAAGGAATTTCCATTGCATAAAAACCTCATGCCTCTAGGTTTTCTAATGCTCTGTTAAAGAAGCAGTATCTTCACTTTCATTAAAAAGCCATTTTTCAACAAATCTAACAAAGTC
>VYZS01104535.1:18089-32046 GCA_013400695.1 Neodrepanis coruscans
AATTTTCCAAAATCACACTACCGAATTTAACACAGCTATTCCAAGTAGTTTTAGCAGGATTTGCAGCCATTCTGGAACTTAGTACAAGAGGTCAAGGGCCACCAAAATCAGAAGCGATCAAATCTTTCCCCTTAAAGTCCCAAAAACATTGGTAATGTTTTGTTTCAGATCTAGTTGCTTCCTCGTTTGTAGATAAATGGCTAAGCAGTTGGGTAGTCTCACATCATCAGGAAGCAGATTTTCTGTATTTTTTTACAGTCACTGGTGGAAATGCCATGACAGAGCTGTTGATTTTTTTTTTTTTTTTTACTACTTTTTCTTACATGCGTTTCATCTTTAGTTCCCATACAAGTAGACCAATAGAATTGTACCGTACATCCAATAAAACTCTGAACTGGAGAGCCATTGTTTGAGCATTTGTCTGCCAATGAGACATCCAAGATGCATCTGCCATGATTTAAACAACTCACATTCTCTTTGACTAGGCTTTCGGGTCATTCTGCAGCTTAATTCAAAGTTTAGCCGGATGCTAAGCTTTAAACTCAGTATTCAGCCACACTTCTGCACTGGGAAGTTGTCATATTTGCATCCGATAAACACATCCGATAAAGTAACTAACTGATTAGCACCCGTCATGCGTTTATGTCACACAAATGGAGAAGGTCAGCTATACAGCGTAATCGATGCAATGTGTTTTCTTATCACTAAATGCCACATTGCATTCACTCAGTGAATGACCTTCTACTACAGCGCATCACCCTTAAGCAGTATAGGAAGTTACGCTGAGGTACACCACAGTCAGAATTTTGTGGTTTTGAGCGTTTTCAAAGTTATTAGGAGAAAAGTTACTAAAAATTATCTCTAGGCATGGCATAGCTTTCTTTTCAAAGTCCAGTAAGGATTTTCAGTGTACTTAACAGTCCACTGAAAGGTCAAAAAGCTACAAAACCCTACCTACACCTGAGCTTTCACCAGTAGGAAACGTACTTTGTTAGATTTTCATACAGATGAAGCCTATGAATAACGGTACAGTATGAATAATGAAACAGCAGGATAATCACAGCACAGCATGGAGGGAACACAAGAAAAGAGCACACAAAACTCAAGTCTGAAATCACTAATCCTCTTACAGAACAAAAATGTTGTGATTCTGCTTTTTTTCATTCAAAGTAGATTTATGACAGACAACCTGCTCAGAACATGTGTCTCCATCTAGTGAAGAGCAAAAGTTATTTATCTCTTCTCTCCACTACATACTTATTTACCTCAGTGTGTCATCTGCAAATCATGCCTTAGGAACTGTAATGTTTTTAACGAGCATAGCTATCTGAAGCAAAACACAGTCTCTTCCGTCCTCTGAAGAGGTCATTCTCCAAAGGTTTTCCTTCCACCGTCTCATTTTCTTCATTTTTGCTTTAACCTTACCTTATTTTAACCAAGCCAGCTCACCTGAATTCTACTTCAGGGCACCTGCTAAACTGCAGAGCATAGAGGCTGATCTTATCACAGGGATTATTCTGAAGGAGGTGCTTCATTCCTTGAGACCAGAACCCCACCGAACAGAACATCCAGACAAGTTTTCAGTTTCACTACTCTCCAGCAACAGGTACAGAGGCCGATACACTAATCTATTTGAGTTTTGAAAGCTAAATTGGTTACCCATGACAAAACCTCAAACAAATAACACCCAGCAGTGATTAGCATTATGTCTGCACAGGGCCCTGAATAGCTTTAGCTAAGAAATCCTAGTTCATCACCATTCTTTCAAAATAACTGTCCTAAGCAAAGCATTCACATCATCAGTTTCTTCAGAAAAAAAGAAAACTCTAGTATCAGTGATAGAGAGAATGAAAAAAAAAAAGGTAGATACATATGTGGAAGGATGCTACCACTCCATCCCATGACTTTTACAAGCAACATCCTTTAATGGTCCAAGTATTCCCCAAAGGTCTAAAAGCATAGATACCATGATACATACCCAGGTCAGGTTATACCATGCACTTCCTCAAGTTTAAGGGAGATGGAAGAGAGCAAACTATATACCATATTAATATACAGCATAAGAAAATACCTTTATTTTTCTAAGGGAATTGACATTATTTTCTCCATTTTCCTAACCCCTTAAATATCAACGGGTTGTAAGAATTGATCCAGAGAAAACAAACAAGTCCTGACAAAAGACTTACCTAGCACAGTGTTCTCTCCAGTAGAAATCAGTAGGAATGCCTAGAAAGAAAAAGCACATGAATGTGTTACAGTACAGTCTCAAACTTCACAATCTTCTGCTCAGGAATTTCCTGGTGCAAAAGGAATGAGTTTCCTAGCAGCTGGAGTTCTCTTCTGTAAAAGTTTCCTTTTGAATCCTTGAAAATTAATACAGCTAAAATATTCTGTGACAGTCGCTTCTGTAGTTAAGCTCTACACTATGTGAAAGTATCAGGTTTTCATTTTTAACCCTGCCATCTGATAATAAGGAGAATAAGTGATATCGACCAAAGAAGAAAACACTTTCTTCCTGTTGATTTTCCATGATTTGTGATTTTGCATAGATCCACCTCATACTGCCAGGCCAAAAAAAGGAAGAGGAAGAAAAAAAAGTGGGAGAGAACTACTGGAAATTCTGTTTCTCATTAAAAATGCATGAAGTCCATTATACTCTCTTTAATACTGCATATACCAGAAATACTTGTATTCAAGAGGAAGGCATAACATGACTGTATAATGATGCAGTATTTCCCATTATCTAATTTTTCTTTGCTGACAACTTGCAACAGTAAATTTTTGGAACATTCTTTAGCACTGGTCTGTTGTTTTGACAGAAGAGTTAACTGACATTTACTTTTTATTCTACCGAGTGGAAGAAAATTGGACACCGACCTATTGGTTGTAGCATGCCCTCTTCCCCCCTAAATAAAACACTAGGTTAAAGACAAAAGCATCATTGGAATAAGGACAAGTCTCCTAAATCAGGTGCTAGGAATACATACGCAGCCACTCAATCCTGAACAGGAAGTTCTCTTAAATCATCATAGCTTCTTCTTTAACAACCAGCCTGAGTGTAATGATTACCTACAGTTACCGAATTTACATTTGTAGGGGCCAAGAATAAAATATCAGAGGCAATCAAGCCACCTTAGGACCTACTCCCACAACAAGAAGTATTAGTTTTTTCTTTAAGAATTCACCAAATCTTCATGCATTAAGCTTTGCAGAATTGTTTCAGTCAAGATCAATCTTATTTCTATAAAGTAATTAGTAAACTTACCAGTTAAGTCAATAAAAGAATTTACAAGAAGTAGAATAAAGATACGTGTAAAACCAAGCTCAAATAACACTGAAAAAATCTCTAAGGCTCTAGTCACAAACTCTGAAATGAAATATCTGATCTGCCATCCCGGCTTTATCCAAAGTCCAAGGAAACAAAATAAGTTTGTCTTAGGCTTTGACAATAAACACATTTTAATTGTCTTGTGTCTTCAGCAATATATATTGCTTTCACGGAAAAAAGTCTTACTAAGACTTACAAATCCCATCTCCAAGCTTTGCATCAAATTTGTAAAGTAACATTTAGATATCTAAAATGTCAATTTTAGATATCAATGGCTACAACTTTATTTCACAATTCACTTTATTTCAGTACTTTCAATCAGCGAGAAACCAACTAAACAATACACAATACAATCCTTATATAAGCTGGAAAAGCAATTAAGGTTCACGTCAAGTTCAACATGCTCTATTTTTATCTTTAGTCATTAGCATTCTCACTAGAAGTAACTCCATATGTGAGAAAAGATTAGGAGTAGCTAGAAAGTTAGTTTGATACAGAAATTTATTTATATTTTTTTGAAAAATTAGCCCAACAAGTAATTCCATTAAAGTTACTGAGACCTAGCCAACTAATGCAATCTCCCATTATCACAGTATACCAAATTAAGGCCAACGGATTGCTTCAGAAAGTTGTAATTACTTGCTTCATAGTCACACAGTGTACTTCATAAAAAAACCTCTGGATTCCCATGTTACTCTGTGAGCTTCAGTCTTCACACCCTTGTAGTTTGACACTAATGCAAAAATTACTTGAGCATGTTTTTTTGATAGTGAAATTTAGGATATTGCCTTAAGAGCTGCTGAAGACATTTAAAGCATTCCACAAGATGAAACCAAGCCTGACAACCCCATGATTAACTTACCAGGAAAGCAGAGCTTACATACTAGTGAACTGAAAGACAACTTCTTTGAAAACATCCCAATACTTCTGCAGTTCAAGGAAGCTATAAATAGGGAAGAGTTATGAGCATTGGCTAGTCTTTAAGAGATTACCTGTTTTTAAGCAGTCCTGGATGTGTGAACACCCACATCACATGACAGCCTTGTTTGGGGACCAGAACTCTTTCAAAAAGTCTAGGGCATAACAACTACCTGTTTTCTCTAGAGATAGCCTCACCACTAGCAGATACCATGACATATTTATACACATATCGAGATACTGAAACCTTTTCAGAAGACTGCGAGCAAAACAGTGAATTAGTGGCACTCTCCGTGTTATTTTATTGCATGTAAGCAACAACTTAATTTCTCTGAAAAGGATTAAACTAACTTCTGCCAATTCTGACATCAGTAACTTGTGCTCTGTCGTGAAATTTTAAGTAACACAAAACTTAATGTTTTCAAGATGACAGTAATAGCTTTTCAGCTAAAGGAATAGACAAGGGTTGTGGTAAACTTTGCCTGGAGTCAGTTTAGTTACATCCGGCTATATGGCACCAAACCCAAGATAAGCTAATTATCCCAAATGGAAAACCACCATAATATCTTAATTCTAGAAGCCGTACTTTCTGCTCACCTCAAATTATTAAAGCAACTTATTAACCTTTGTTCTATCTGACTTTTCATCTGTGCTTTGTCCTTCTGTTTCTCTAGCTTTTGAGGGATACAACCTAGGACTGCATAAAGTGAAGATAACATCAAATTCTATTAGCCTCTGTCCTTTTACACTTAGAACGAGTAAAGAACTACTAATATACCTGCCAATGAAGAAATTTAAGTTGATCAGAAATGTGGGTAAAAACCTTTATACCTTAGGCTTGTTACAGACTTGCTTCAAAATGGGTGCCAGTGATACAACTTGCCTGGAAAATTAGCTGTTTTGGCTGAGCCATATATGTAAATTCCTTCAGCTACGAAATATCAGCGATGAAATAACTGATTGCCTCTCTCACCGGAGAAACATTCAAGACCTGCCTGGACACAATCCTGTGCCACGTGCTCTAGGATAACCCTCCTTGAGCAGGCAGGCTGGACCACATGACCCACTGAGGTTCTTTCTAACCTTCCCCATTCTGGGATTCGGTGGTGGTGGCCAGTCTTGAATTAGAACTTGAGCAAATGCTTAAGTCTGCTCCGTGTCCCCTCAGATTCTTGAAAGTAATACTGAAATGCACGAGGACTTCCTATGCAAGCACACAGAGAAGTCAGACCAGTTTCTGAAATCCCTCGCTTAGAGGTTAGACCTTTAATTTAGCATGAATATGCTAAAAGCTATAGCTCAATATACTAGGCAAGTTAGAACAAGCCACTTCTCCGCTGTATTCTTTTGTGGGTGGGGTTTTGTTCAATTTACAATAACCAATGCGCCTGGCTGTATCCTCGTTTCAACAGATACAGTTAAAGTCTCAGTTTTTCCCACTGCTATGGAGCCAGCACAACTCTAGAAGAGAAACATTCCATTGCATGTACAGATTTTTTTTTATTTAACAATAACAGTACATGTAAATCTCTTCTAAATGAATCAGTTTTTGGTGAAGTGCCTTTCTAACTCTATTTAGGGAAGAGGAAAAGCCTGAGAGTTTTGCAAGTTTATTATTTCAGAAAAAAACAACACCCAAGCCTAGACAGGATTAGAATTACTAAATATCTAGGCTCTATAACAGAAGAAACTTTCAGGGCAGTGAGTATGACTATGCAAAAGTACCCAACTTTTTGTTCAAAATATTGCATTAGAAAGGTGAACCCTTTCAAAGTTGCCGAGGCAATTAGCGTACCTAAACTCAAGTCTATTTTGGCTATAGCAGTGCATATATTGGAATAAAACATTGCCACTGCCTAGGATCTTAGCTGACGTGCTTTTGTTAAAAGATATCAATTGCTGCATCCTCAAGAAATCACTAAGAGCTGTGAAATATTGGACTCTTTCTCTTATGAACTCTCCTTGAACAGTTCTTAAATAGAAACAATATACTATAAAATACCATGAAAAACACTTGGGTGAGAGACTGATCCGCAAGTCCAGCCTGTTCACTTTTGGAAAACCATGTTGAGTGCATATAAAGCGAAATACCCATCTTATTTTTGGCATAAGCGGATAATATCTGCTCTACAATTATTTAATAAAATTTGCATGAATACACTTAAGGTAGCTTTGAAGTCATCTTTTGCCTGCAGCGTAGCAAAAATATGAGAACTTTGTTTACCATCTCGATAAACTTACCCCAGAACTCAGCACAGGCGCCGACAGCAGCGCAACGCGCCAGCAATCCTGAGGTGGTACAGCTGGGAGACTGCACCCAGAGCTTTTGATAACCAGCCGCTACCTCAGACTGCAACCATGTCTCCAGTAATAATGATGAAGATACCAGCGCTGTGGCTTAAATTATCTCTCAATAAATACTTCCCCGCAAGCAATTTCTCACTTGCCTGCGTAAGACTTTTTTTTTTTTTTTTGTGGAGAAGGTAGTGGCCTTTATATGCCAGTCCATCATATCACATGGAAATGCCCTGGAAACATCTGTTACATGGCACTGATGAAAACTGTTCTTCTCCTGTTATGGCCTCACACTGCAGCAATGGATACACAAGTATGCTTATCCTGTAACGGGTGTTAAAATTTGAACAGATTGCTTACTTTAGTGAAAATGACACAGACATTTATCACTCAAAGATGTCTCAAAGATCACCCTTAATGAAACAGACATTTCTCTTAACACCATTTTAACAACAGTTGAAATGTAGAACTTCTTACTAAGGTTTAGGCTTGTTATACTTGAGAGTGAATGAATGGAGACCAGACTACTAACCAGCTTCTATAGGTTCCATTTTTTGTTTTGTTTTAAATACGACAATCTTCTTGTCATTGATACTAAATTACTTATGACTTACATTTGAACTGAAATCCACTCCTCACTGTTCCCAAGAGTCTTCAAATACCTAATGATTATACAGGACAATTAACGAGAATCTCTTTCTCTTGATTCAAAAATAAAATAACTCCTTGCATCCCTATTGTTGCTTTTTCGAAGCAGCACAATCATTCCTGGAATTGTTTGGTGTGGATACTTTACTTAAGCAGTAAGCACTCCAGGCTACAACTGATGAGTGACCTTGAGAACAGCTCTTAAAAGGTAGTTGCCATAGTAACACCATCACAAATGTGGTACATCCTCAGCTGACACCACCACTCTGGTGTTACAGATCCATAATAAGTATATCTACCCTCTATTAGTGTCTCGGCATTTAAGGAGGAAGTTACTGGATTTTTTTTTTTTAGGATTATTTAAAAAAACTTGTGCTGTGGTAGACACTGTACACTGTGTATGAAATCAAGTGACTAAGGCGATACATACAAATCCACATAGTGTTAAATAAAGTACCCTAAAATAATGTACTACTGAAAGTTAAAGGTACTCAGTGTGTTAATCCAGAGAACAGTCTTTGGTCAAGGAAATGAGCCTACCGAAGAAAACTCGCAGTAGGACAAACTTATTTTCTTAGTTCTCATCTTCTTCCAGATTCTGTAATAGGACCTGCGTCCTATAAATTTGTGTTACAGGCATTGATAAATTCTTTTTGAACAAGTATTCATATAAACATAGAATATGTTTCTATTTAGCAATAGCTTCCTACAATAAACAAACTACAATAATTTTTCTGCAGCTTTGCATGTAGTTGTTTACTTTTGCCTATTTGCACAGGTTAGTTTGGAAACTACCTAGACCTAGACATGAGGAGCACTCCCTGTATAAAGTAAGACAACAGTTTTACATCAAATACACTCTTGTACCGCTCTTCCCTCCCCTTCTGTTTTTCTCCATATAAATAAAAGTATCTTCACATAAAACTTTTATCCTTGATCTTGTGGAAGCAAAAACTACAACTTAAGTAACACTAGATTACAGCCACAGCGTGTGGTGGCACTGCCCAGCCAAGATCCAAGCTTGCCATCACTGCCAGCCTCCACTCAGTCCCCCACATTCTCCAGCCATCGGCAATACAGAAAGATCCCTTTACCAAGACGTGGGTGTGGGTCACAGCACTGCTGACCTTCCTGTACATGGACAGGAACCAATATAGGCAACAGTCCTTCACAGCTGATTCTATAAAAGCCGGCAAGTATATCAATCTGCTCTGCAGATTCATTTAGAAACACGAATCACCAACTAGTAAAGATCTTGACTGTTCTTAGTCCTTTACCTCAACCTAGCAACCAGGAAGTCCCTTACCACCTATGAAGCACCACTGATTACAATAGCACAGGAGAAAAGCAGTAAAAACTTTCCATAACAAAAGCTAATATATTCGTATTCTAGAGTCCTGCTAAAAATCCTGCATTCCTAAAGCCAACAGCATGGGATCAGTGATCTCCCAAGTCTTTACAGAAGTAGTCCATTTGACAGATTAATTCTACTCCAAAGTAAAATTACTGTAGTACTTACCCCATCAGTAGGTTATTCGGCTCAGCAATATGTATACGGGCTACACTAGCGAAAAATACACCTTAAACGTTCGCAGGTTGCTCAACATCAGTTTTCAGAACAGCTGACTCGAGCTGTGAGAGAGTACTGTACCACCTTAGAAAGTCAGCATTCCATGAAAATGCATTCAAAGGGTTCTTGGTTTCTATTTTCAATTAATACTAGCAGCCTGTTGTGATGTTGCTTGCTTTTTGCACAATATGTTACCTTAGCTCCTACCCCAGCCTAGCATTTAAGAAAAAGAAATCTCAACCCAAATATATGAAGGATTCTTTAGGCCCTAACCCAAAACAGCATAGGTCAACAATAAATATCTGTAGCGACAGAAAGACAAGACACATTCCAAGTACAAAGTTCTCTAGATCTCTGAAAGGTCAGGGAGCTTTTTAGTAAACAATAACTTGCACAGAAAAGAGCTTCAAAATAGAAAAATATGGCTGAACCTGTAGATCCCTTCAGTTTGATTTTCACCATTATATTTGAAGATAAAATCATTCTTAAAATAACCACTAAAGAGGCTTTAAAGCTGTTTTACAAAAGAATATTATCAGAACAGGATATGTTTCCTAATACCTTTCTTGCCATATATTTAATATAGGACAATTAAAACTTGAAATTTAGCAGCATACAGTCTTTTTTTAAAAAACATTAGTCCAGAATTACTACCAGAAGCAAAAAAAGATTGTCACCTGGCAGTGACCACGTAGTAATAGGAGCAGTTAACACAAACTGTAATCCAAAAAACTGAAGATTAACATAATCAGTAGTTGATATTCAGCACGGGAGTGGTCTAAGCACATTCTCATAAATGAGAATTTTTTTCTTGACAATTGATTTTCAGCAAGCATTTGTTCACCAAATAGCTTGAAGTTTCAGTCAGAAGCGGACTTCTAACAGATTCCAGCAATATAAGCATGCCTGCATGTTATTACAGGAAATAGTGGAAAATTTCACAGGCTGACATCCAGAATGTCTGCGGTTCCTTTTTATATTTCTCTTCTTGCAAAGCAGTTACTAGACCAGAACTTAATTTTATTTTTTTTTTCCTTTTGTGAAGCCTGGAAATTTCCACGGATTTAAAAGATTTTTAAAAACTTTCTCAAACGTACTGCTCAACCAACCTTCCCCTTCTGCCTAGACAGACTCTTTAATTTAAAGCAAAAATTTCATTGATGCAAAGCAGAGCTGTGATGAGGGGGGAAGAAAAAAACTTCACCCATAAACTAAAAGCACTGCTTCACCAACCAGACATATTACCAAACTACGTATTAATCTTGATAGAGGTCACTTGAGGTTCAGCTACGGACAGGTGGGCAAGAGAAGATGATGCAGTTGAGGATAAAGCTGCCTTGTAGCTGTACACTTGAACGGAAATTACAGTGGATGACAATGCAAGCTATCCTGTTCCTATCAAGTGACAGCTCTCCTTCAACTTCCTCAAATTTGCCCTCATTTTCCATCGCACTGAATCTCACTCATCATGCCTATTACCTGCTTATAGCCTCTACACAGCCAATATAAGTCTGGCAAGTTTGCTAGCACCAGTTCTATACCTCGTCCCTAGAAGTCTTATTCATGAGTCTCAAACACACATTGCCAAAAGATTAGGGGTTTCAACAGAAAACCAACAGATGTAACACAAAAGTCTTCAAAAGCTACTTCAGACAGTGCAGGTGTTTTCTTTTTTCAGTCTTCCATGAACTGATCAGAACTGCCTTCCTTTTAATGGGAGATCAAACAGGCATTCTAGGTTATCAGGAGGTGCTGGGTTTGCTCCACTTTATTCAAGTGAACAGTCTGCACATAAAGTAGTCTTGCTTTTGTTGCCTTTAGCAGCATCTATGACTAGATAAACGCTTGAAATACCGATTAAGAGGGGATTCTATCAATCACTGCGTAAGAATATTAAGCCATATGCTGAGGTCTGTCCACTGAGCCAGAAATTTCCACTCTGAACATCAAAAAGGCTGCCATAGAAGGTAAAACCAAGAGAATACGACTACAAAAGATGCTGCTAAGTCTGCTTTAGTTAATTGCAGCGGCAAAGATGGACAGAGTAGAACAGGAAGTGCAAAACAAGTCATAACTCCCTATTTCCATCTAACCTCTCTAGCCCAAACTTTACAGGGAAAGAAATAAGTCATTATAGGGGAAGAAGTCTGAAAAGTCTGTCCAAGTCAGTGGCAAAGTTGCAAATTCTGGTTTCAAATCATCTCCCTAAGATGTAAGCTGCTAAGAACAGAAAACCATTTTTAAAGCTCCCATGGTGAATAAGAGCAGGTAACTTTTGAACCTTTACTACTTCTTCCATAAGCTTTAAAAAAACCATTACGGCATTTCCACATACTGGCTGTGTACGCACACAGACATGTAGACTTTCGACAGTTGTCTAAAAAGTTTTAGAAAAAGTTTATCAGACTAAACTATATTAGCTGCTACCCTCCCACATACATACAGCAGCAAAAAGCAGCAAAAAGCAGCACAGAAAAAAAACCCATAAAACCTCACCAACAATAATTCCACACACTGCACACAAAAGACTGAAAATCCCTCATGAAACCGAGTTGAGAGGCAAAGTAACCAATTAAATTAATTATTATTTACGTACCCTAACCCTAACCCTTCTCCACGTTTTTGATTATAAAAGCAAGGCAAATGAATATTTAAGATATTTCTAAATAATCAATAAGCTTCCGTGAACATAAAACGCAGAATGTTCTGTATCATACATTCATTCAAGACCACCTCTTTGCGGGAGGCTCATTTAAATGCAGGAGTTGAAATAACCTCCAGTGTCAGACTGTAGTGTCCAATATCATTTTACATGCTATCGATGGCTTCATTTTGCAGACAAATATAATCAAAACATTTCTCAGAAATGCTGAGAAATAAAACCACACACGCCATTTTCTCTGCAACTGTAACGCAGAGATTAATCTTGAAGGTTTTGACTGTGATTCCTTGTCCTTGTTATTAATGAAAAAAACCACACCCAAACCACGATCAAAAGACAAGGTTCCATTGTAAAACAGATTTGCTTCTCCTTCCTACTCTGCATTCTCTCTCAGCTATACATTAGTCTCAGTGATACTGTGCAAAAAAATCTGGTAAGTAGACAATGCAAACTTCCAAGTTAATAAATCCAAAGCCAGGATGAACAAGGTCCTCGAACGAAGAGTTAAAAACCAAACAGTACACTGGAATCAAGAAATGTACTTAAATTGAGGCTAACACCGTGTTTATTCTGCCTGCTACCACTTAGCCTATCCCCCAACCACTATCTTCACATCGCAGCAGCAAATCCATCAAATCCACTGGTATTAGTTCAAAAAATACACTAGTAGTAACAGAGAAAAAACAGGCAGTTGAACAGCCCACTGTAACAGCTGCAAACAGTAAACACAGTTACTGTGTTACAGTGCACAATCTAGTTTAAAAAAAAGTTAACAAAACCAAAGTAAAACCAAAAAAAACCCAACCCCAAAACAATATGCCGTTTTGTTTGTTTCTTCTAAAGCCAGGCGTTTATGCTTGGGCTTTCACTGCAAGTTAAAAATACTTTATGCGAAAATATTTTTACAATAATGTCAATATTAAGCTTATTTTAAGTGTCCCTTTTAACTATAATATAGATACTACAGAAATAGACATTACTATCCCTCACACCTCCATATTTGCTTTAGTTTTGGTCTGTTATTCCAAATAAGCCTCTAACACAGACCATTAACTTTCAGATAAAATAGGAACGAGACACTGTCCGAATATGAGCTAACAAACCCAGAAGCTTCTCTTTTAAAAGGCTGTGCTTAAAAATAGCAGAAACCACAAACAACCAACTTGAGAACCAAACAAAGAGGATTCTGGGAATTATGTCAACCTCAGAAAACATCCCCACTGACATTCATCCCATTTATATCCCAGAATTACTATCACCTACAATGGTATGTAACTTCAGGAGGGGAAAAAAAAATAAATCTTATCTCCATCCCTTAACAACGCAGTTTCATTACAGCTACCAGGCAGAAAATGCAAAAGAGGCATGGAATTCAACCTTTTATTTGCAGTATTTCTCATCTCTTTCCTTATTACCAGGCATAAGGAGACGACAGAAGTCACCTCTGAAACTTACCAAGGCTACTGGATGACCAGAAGGAGAATGTAGATAACAACGTCTTTGGAACCGCCTCAGCATCAGATAAAGCCAGAATGGCAGCGGGGGCCATTCTAGCCCAAGTATTTCACCCACACACCCTCCCTCCTCAGGCTGAGAAACTGTGGGTCAGACGATTCTACAGACAAGTCCACAGCGACCTCCAGTCTCTTGCTGTTGTAGGAGGAACCTCCACCCCAAATCACCATATTCTGATAGGCATCACACAGCGATACGGGAAGCCTTTGCTCCACACACCAGTCCCCCGCCACTGCTTCAGAAATGCCCCTTTCTAACTCGGTCAGCGCTGAAGTTACAATGGAAGTGATAACACCATGCACATACTACCCGGGAAATCCCCTCTTCCCCAGTCCTAGGAATACTCCTCACGCACAGCCCATCTACGCTCCCTTTCCTCCTCCCCTCAGGGAACTACGTCCATATTGAGGAGGGGGCCGAGAGGCAGAAAAGAGCCGCCCCTCAGGGCCATCCCCAAGATGCTCCCTTCCCCGGCCAGGGGCAGCGCTCCCTCCGCCATCCCGGTCCCACCCCAGCGCTAGAAGCAGGAGAACACGAGCTAACACTCTCCTCCCTCCACTCGTTACTCCCTCCCTCCAAACCCCACTCACCTGGGAAAGAAGCCAAAGCTCGACTACGTCTCCGTCTCCCCGTCTCCGCCACACTCAACCCCGCGCCGCCATTTTCCTCGCTGCCTGGATTTAAATCAGGACCCGAGCGCAGACACCAGGCGGCGCGAGGCATCGCGGGATCTGTAGTGCGGGCTCGCGCGGCGGTCCCGGCACGCGCACGCTCGTCGCGCGGTGCCTCACGGTATTTGTAGTCTCCGCCGGGTGCCGCCGCCCCGCCGCGTCCCGGTCCCGGTGTCGAGGCCGGAGGGCTCAGCCCGCGGCCGGCGCTCCAACGGCGCCGCTGGTTGTCCGCTCTCCCTTGCAGAAGGGCGGGCTCGAACGGGGCAGAGGAAGCGGTTCCAGGGAAAGTTGCCTCTGCCGAGCACCAGCAGGCACGAGCTCCCGGGTCTCGCTCAGCGCGCCTGGGGGGG
>VYZS01104571.1:9891-39431 GCA_013400695.1 Neodrepanis coruscans
ACACACCATTCCTGAAGCACCAGCTTAGGCAGTGGAGAGGTTTTTCCTATGACTGAGTAACCTCAGAGGACACCTAAACCTGAGCCTTGGGCATTGTGCCAAGACATGGGGCAGCATCTGCCCCTCCTCAGCTCTCAGTGCTAACACTGATCATGGAACTTACTTTCTGAAACCTTAAAGTGTTTCAGAGAAAGTTCAGTAAACTGGATCTGCTGATTAAAAGCCCACCACTATTTCAGGTACAGGTGTTACTTGCATGGTTGTAGGGGAAGAGGTGACTTCTGCCCTGTCTCTCAGACACAGGGTAAAACCAGTAGCACTTTGACCATGGTAGCACAGGCTGGTGGGAGAGCCTGGAATAGAAGTTATCCCATCACAGTAGTTGGTGAGACAAATTTGGTTCCTCCAGGTAGGACTTGCAGGGGCAGATGCTCTAGAAGAAGTGGTGCCACTCCTTTTCTTAAAGACCAATATGAAATAATGATGGAGAGAGGTGAAGGCTGAAAGGCTTAAAAATAGCATCTGGCCTGTTTGCCAACTCATTTGGGTCCTAAGTGTTCAAGAGTACTTTCAGTGAGTCACAGCAGCACATGGAAACTAGCATGGAATAAGACCTGAGGAGGGACTTCCTATGAAGACCAGGCTGGTCAGGGCCAAACTGACTTCACAACCTGATGTAAAAACCTCATGTGTCTTTTGTGGGTTGAGCTTTGAAGAGCTCTGAGGAGGACCCCAGCAGGTGGGGTTCACTGTGGAGCAGGAGCTGGGAACTGATCTGTAAGATGAGGATTTGTGGTTCCGCAGTGATGCCAAAGACCTTTGGAACCCACGGCTTACAACTCTGTACTTGTAGCTCAGCATTATCCCTAAATGGACACGGTATCCCTTAACCACTGGTTAGTTACTCCAAATGTTTGTTAAGAAGTTGTAACCTGCTATTTCCATCTACCTCACATGCTGAAGTGGTTGCTGCCTGCATGTCTGAGCCAGCAGACCTGGCCCTGTTCCTCCCCCATGGCAGCCAATGGCCTAATCCAGCTCCAAATCCATGGGAGTGTCTCCCTTGACTGCAGTGGAGGCTGTCTGGGATTTTTTTGGGAGCTGGCTACGCACATGGAGAGCAGCACACTGGGCTCTCCAGAGAGTACTGCAACTTTTATCTGCTGAGGGAGATGCTGCATGCCCAGGGAGCACAGTTTGGCCCCTTCATAGTAGCAACACTTAAATGTGGGATGGCAAATAAATAAGCATATACAAACCCAGCCAACGCACAGAGCAAAAATTACCATCCATGCTCAGGAAGCAACAAATCAGGTCGCACATCGTTCTCAGAACTATTTAAATTGTCATTGGCCATGTCACCCTTTCTTTTTTTAGCTGCTCAGTAAGCCATGTTTTGGCATCTTTGTACTCAGATATATATTTTATCTTCAGTAGTGCACATGAAATCTAATGTGTTAGTAACTTGGGGAATAAATTTGCATCCAACACTCCATTATTTTTATCTTGTTTTTCTCTTTAACCGAGTCACAAAAAGTCTACACTTCAATCTCCAAATATTTCAGAATGGTACAGCAGAATTAGGCAAATTAATCACATATTGGCAAAACAGCACTAAGAATAGAGATCTCTACAGAGCTTTGCAAAAGGAGACTCTTCTACAGATGGAAAAACTTAGACACAGGGTTAAAGTTAGTCCTGTAAAAAATCCCCATAAGAGGAAAACAAGTAGCTTGAGTGTCTGCTCATGCAAACAGGGTTGGTTCCTACTTGGTTTTTTTCCCTAGTGGTTTGGCCTTTGGCTGCCCCAAAGTTTTCAGGGCACTGATTAGACCTTGGAAACTGGTAGAGAGGTGAGAAGATAAACCTTTCAGGGTTTCAGGCATTCAAGGGATAAGACTGGCTGAGGTGCTTAAATACTGGATATAGCCAACATACAATTGAGACCTTTAATGGGATCAAGGTAGCAGCTTATCATGGGAAAGACTGGTTTTTTGCAATCCAAGAAGAGGCACAAAGCAGAAGACCATTCCTGTCCTCAGCCCAAGGCAGGTCAATGAAGAACAAACAAGATGTACAGAGCCAAGCTGACATGTAGTGTTTGTGAATGGAGAGTTTCTAGATTTGCATGAGTGGGCCGATTCCTTATTTTGTCTCCTACTGAGCCAGTCCCCACCTCTCCATGTGCTCTAGGAAAGCAGAGAAAGCAAATGGGGTGAGCAACTCCCTGCCATTCTCAATTTCTATGTTAAACTACATTTCCCTATTTTAGGTACTAAATAGGCAGTCTGAATGAAGTTTATGTCTCCTTTATGTTTCTGACCTGTTGGGCATGCTGGAGTTCCAAGGAATGGGTAACGTACCCAACAAAGGGCACTAAGTTAGAGCTCTCATATTTCTTAAAAAAATTAGTCCTACTGGTAGTCATAAAGACAGCAGTTAGTGGGACAGTGAAAATCATTCCACCCCTACAGGGAGCAGGTGTACAGAGGTGCTATCTGTGAGGAGGAGGATGGGTCAGTCTCAGTGCAGCTTGGGGTCTCTTGGGGACCTCTGGTGGGGTTTTGTTAGGTGGGAGTCCCATCACCCCCCTCACACCAGCCACTGACAGCTGCAAAACACTGTCTGTGTCTTTCGAATGCCAGTGTACAGCTGGGCAGTGTTCCTTACATTTTTCTCAAAAAAATCCCAAGTATCTTGGGAGAGGAATCTGCGGGTTACGCAGGAGGGGAGGCAGGGGTCTGCTCTGCCTGCCTGCCCTTGGAGCAGCCACCTTCCGCACACAGCCACCCTGTCCTGGCAGGGCTGGGGCTGTGCTGTTTGGTGGTGGTCATGGGACTATTCTGCTCCTGCTAAAACGTGAAACAGGGCAAAGAACTTTTCCCTTTGCCTCGGGAAAAACAATGGATGGCTGATCTCAGACAGGTGTCTGGTGACCTCTTTATTTCTTAAGGCATGGTGTTTCTAGATGTGATAACTAATCAATCCATTTTCTGAAAGCAGCTGAAAGTCAGGAGTGTTAGTAGTGAGGAAAGTCCAGACTCAGAGTTTTACAGCTGCAGGCCCAAAGATTTTATACGATGTTAGTAACACAGTTTGAGAGAAATCCATAGCTGAAAGAAACATGAGGCTTTTCTGTCCCTAAAGTGAGATGTGTACCAAATATACAGTCACTGCAGATGATTTTAAGAAGCAGGTTTAGAGATTTTATGAAATACAGGAGTTGTATGTTCTCAAATATTCTGCATTTATTTTTCATTAACTTTTGGAAACTTCTATAAATCTTGTATGTGAATTTTGCTACTGGCCTCCAAAGCTGCTGGGGGAGATGTGCAGAGTCCTAAAGGACAAATGAGTACGAGCTGCCTAATGAATCTGTAAAGAAGTTCCTTTTAAAATTCAAGAAAAATAGTGTTTTGAGGTATCTTAATCAGAAATGTTAAAGGGATCATACATGTTGTGAAGAAACTGAGAAATTGCTACATATATCTTAATACTTGGAGAAGCTTTTAAACCTCGCACCTAAAAGCCCTGGCCTTCATTACAGATATCTGGTGAGTCAATGTATTCAATTTCTAGTCAAAGGTCACTCAACTGAATTCCAAAACATGTAGTTTTATTTTTTTTTTGGATGCAGATGGAATGCTACCATAAGTGTTACTCTCCTCTTCTGAATAGCATCAATTGTAGTGCTGTAGAAATCTGTGGGGGATGAGATTTTGCAGCTGGCTGCCTGGTCTGAGCTCCTTGGAGCTGCAGCCAAGTCCAGGCTCTGCTGCTGGCAGAGGAAGAACTCCAGACCAAGCCACCAGAGATGGTGCAACTCGGTGTGAAAGACAGTAAGGGATGTCTGCAGACAAGATGTATGTGTCAAAAATGAGAATTAAAGCAGAAAAGCACCTGTCCCAAACTGGAAGCTTCAGTTGGAGAAGGTGAAATAATGCTGGGTGTTTGTGTTGAACCTCAAGGAAATGATCTTGTGATGGGAAAAATTAATTCTTCCCTGGAAGTGCCCCTCTCTTCCTTGACTGCTAAGGCAGCTTTTCAGACATCTAGTTCTTATGCAGCAAAAAGTAACTGAGATGAATCCACTTTTCATGCCCAGATGTGGGATGTGCTGTTTTCTGTAGATATGGTGTGTACATTTGATGTCAGGACCTTTACAGAGATCTAGAAATTAGCTTATAGCACAGACCAGTAATTAAAAGGATCACAAGTCCTAGAATCTGGTTGCTGTTTCTCTGGCACTCTTGTCCTGTGAACCTTGGAAAAAATCATGCTAGGCAGGATTTTTAGGGATGTTTAGGTGAGAAGTGCTATTGGTGCCAAGTGATTTATTCAGCTTGCAGTCAATCTTTCTGACATCTCAACTCTGCTGGGATTCTTGCCTTTAAATCTCTGTTTCTGTTTCCCTGTTTTCAATACAGGGACAGCCTACCTGCCTGGCAGGATTACTGTCCCCAGTGCTCTGAGATCTTTGGGTGGCTGACGCTGCCGGTGAAAAGTGCAAGCTCGTCATGAATTTCAGATTGTCTTGCACATGGTGCCCTGCAGACAGCACAGCCCCCGGGCCCCGCGGCGCTGAGCACCACCACAACCGGCCTCAGATTTGGTGACAAAATTCGTAGCACCAACTGATCTGTGAGATCAGCTGCTCCCTTCCTCCCTGACTTCTCACTGACTTGTTCTGTGCCAAGTCGGAGGCCTGATAGGAAGCAGCATCAAGGTAGAAAGTACTTATTCTGGTCTCTATTGCACCAGCACCAAAACATGTGTTCTGTTCCTTAAAATGCAGCTTCTGAAGAGGAAAACAGGCAGTTTTCCTTGTGTTGCCGGAGTCTGGCTCGAGCACTGCACAGGAGCAGGCAGGCAAATGTAAGCGGGAGCTGGTCGAGCCTCCCAGTCAGTTGCCCATCTCTCCCAGTAGATGATGCTAAAGCGCGATTGTTTTCAGCAATTTTAAGGAAGCAGAAGATTTTATCGGGGGAAATCCGAGGTGGTAGGAAGGTTTCTGAGGCTCAGTGCTGCAGGGGAACAGAGTGCAAATATCCTGAAAAACCTGGGTACCAATTTGCTGCCGACTTGTATTTATGAACAGCTTGAAAAGCAACGGGGTTAGAGCTTATGTGGGTTTTCAGGATTTTTAGGCTGACCACGACATGCTTATGTTTACATATGTGTTTCTGCAGTCCTTACAGCTCAAGCATAATGCCAGTATCTTGCTCTCTTGCCATACCGTTTCTTCACTCTCTTGCCATCAGAGAGCTCCTCACCTTCATTTCCATACCATATCCATACCATATTTCTTAGCCTCTCTTCAGGGCAGTCAGACCTATTCTAAGTAACTAATTTGGAATGAGATATTCAGCAAGAGTTGTAGCTTTCTGGTTGCTTTTGAAACGTGCAGTGACATGTATTACTAGGAACAAAGCAGCCTTTTGCCTGTAAATGCTGCCAAAGTTCAAATATGTTTAAGCTCCAGCTGCTCTCTGGAGCCAAGAGAGGAAATGGTTCTGGAGTGGGAAGTATATGCTCAGATATACCTTTCCCTGGAATTCAGGAAAATTAGAGGGAGTTTGGCCTTGTCTTCACTTCCATTAGAACGTTTCTGAGGAATTCTAGGGCAGCCAACATAATTCACTCTGAAATGAAGTTTCAAAGTTCAAAGATTCATCTGGAAGTTATTAATAAAAATAATAAAAATATAAACTTAAACCCACTTCTTCTAGTGAGAAAAATTGTCTGCTTTTCCAGATAGATACTTTTTGTGCTTCTATAGCTGAAAAGTCTTTTTTTCCCCTTTTAAGAAAAAAGACAAGTTATTATTCTCTTTATGAGACTTCTGGGATGTGTAACAACACCCTTTGGTTCTCAGCATCCAGGCCATTAGTCCGGGACTGATGTGCATTAGGAAACATATACAAGGTTCCTGTCCTCACAGACAATTTATAACAAAGCATATTTTTGGAACAGGATCTACAGAAAGGGATTTCTCTGGATCCCATGTCTGGTATGTGGAGGGGCTCAAAGGAGGGGAACTTGATTCTTCATCAAGTGCCTGATCTGCTGAACCATTAATGCTCCTACATTAATACAATCATCAATTATGCACCGGAACTGTAGGATATAACACCACCACCTCCCCTCTTCCTAAATTCCTGTAGGCAAACATAACACATATTGTCAGGGCTCTAGTGCTGATGTTGCCTTGTCCCTGAATGAAGTACTTCTTTGGCTCAGAAGTATGTCCTAGGACAGTCAAGAAAGCACCAAGATATATGAATGGGGTTGTTCTCTTCAAAGCCCTTGGATTAGAATCAAATTGCCCAAAGAGAAATTTTAAGAGCTTTTTAGTCTCTTTTAAGAAAAGAGGTTCTGCAAATATTACTGTGTTTGCAGTTTTCTTGCCACTGACTGTGCTGGGTTTCCTTGGATTCTCCAGAGATGTTGTCTGTTCCTATGCACTGCAAGCAACCACTGCAGAGGCTGTTTAATAAATGGAAATGTTTCGTATCCCCTGCAGTCTGAAGGTCATGCTCACCAAACTGGGCTTAATTCTTTGCTCACCTTGGACAAAGGTTATCAACAGGAATAGGACAGATGGAAGTTTTACAAAGGTAATGAATAGGATGAACTCAGTTCTACGTGGGCTTTTATGGTGATAGATGAGGTGGAGACCAAGCCAGGTGGCTGTGGAGCGGGAAAGTTTACTGACAGCAAACTGTAGGAGAGCTGGAAAACAGCCTGATGGGCCCTTGGATCAAATTCTGAACTAAATGAGCAGTATTATTCTTTTGGGATATCCTTTTGGATAGGCGGAAAACAACAAGGTATGCATGGGCAGAATGGATGGTGAGATTTGAAGAGAAGCTCCAGGGGAAAGATCAATAATTATATGAAGTGGCGATGAATGTGAAGTACAGCAGGAGAAATCTGACACTATTGTGCTCTTTCCTCCCTAAGTCAGGCAAAGTATGAAATTCAGTATGTAAGAGCAAAATGAGATTTTACTCCATTGTCAGTGAACCTCAGTAGCTTTTACAAGTGTTATTTGAAAAAGGATGGCAAGAGCTTTCTTGTCTTTGGACTTTTTCACTATTTAAGAGACTTGGAAAAGAAAGATAAATATGGCTCGTAAAGATTTTAAAGCAGCTAAAAGCAGATGCAGAATGTATTACTTCAGAGTTACACACTGTTATTATAATAAGTGTAAGGTGCTATCCTTTTCATAATGGCCAAAGAAAATAAAATGTGAACTTTCAAGCAATAGTATTCTGACCTCACCAAATGCCTTTGTCTAATTTAGACTGCATTAGCAATTGCATTCTTTACAAAATCCGTGGTAGGAGAGGGGAAGGATTTATAGACAGCATTATGTCCTAAAGGAATCCATACAGTGAAATTATCAAATGCATTTAGAAATACAATATTAGCACTTTTCATCCATAAATTTCCAAAGTTGTATTTTAAAAGGAGGACATTACCTAACTCCATGTGAACTAAATAACTTTAAATCAAATGAGACAATTTATGTTTGAAAGATGTTTATGCTTGAAACAAGAGCATCATTTAACATCTCTTCGCCTTTCTCTCATGCTGATTTATCTCCCAGATTTCTGGAGGTCATTCTTATTGGTAGAAGTCAGCATTTGTTGTGTTTTGCAATGCAAAAATTCTTTTCATTCCCTAACACTAGAACAATATTTCATTGAATTGCTCTGGTTTATTAGACTAGTTGCACAGATGTCCTCTCTTCCTGAGCCAGATGTACAGAGTGCTGCTTCCAGCTTAGCCCAAACTGGAACATGTTGACAGAATAACATAACTGAGACCAGACATATTGCATTTTACACTAAAGGTCATGCAAAAAGCACAGACTGCATATAACATGGGCTGTTTTACATAAACACACATTTGGTTCAGCTTTGGTATAGGGATTGCTGAAAGAATGCTTGGGCAGGACAGGCTATAAAGCAGTTGGAAAGATCTGACAGTCGTTGAATGAATTACCCCAAACTGGTACATCTCTCTCAGAACAAGTGTGAAGGGCTCTTTGCAAGAGGAGGTGAGAGAAAACTCTCAAAGACAGAAGCTACTTGGCAAGTTGAACAGGAGATTTCCTGAGGACTTTTCCAGTGCAGTGGGATTCATGCAGCACTGTTCTTATCTGTCACCAGCAAAAGAAAACTCACTAAAAAGAGAATAAGAAATCAAATTGTCCAGCAAGGGAATTATATGAATGCAGGCAGGGCCAGGATGTTTCCAGTGGCTGCAGTACTTTTTTGGAGGAGGATTTGAGGGAAACATTCATGCATCCAGATGTTACAGATGGGGAAGGACTGTCCTGCAGAGCAGCTACAACTTCAAACGCTTAAATGTCACACTCACATGAGCTGAAGAAGGAGACAAGGACCTGCAGCCAGATTAATTCACAGAATCGTGGAATGGTTTGAGTTGGAAGGGACTCAAAGATCATCCCATTCCACCTCCCACCATGGGCAGGGACACCTTCTACTAGACCTGGTTGCTCTGAGTCCTGTCCATCTGGACATGAACACCTCCAGGGATGAGCATCCACAACCTGTGCCAGGGACTCACCACCCTCACAGGGAAGAATTTCTTCCTCGTATCTAATCTTAACCTGCTCTTTGTCAGTGGGAAGTCATTCCCCCTTGTTCTGTTACTCCAGGCTGTGAATAAGTAACTATCTTCCTTATAGCTCCCTTCAGGTACTGGAAGGCCCCAATTAGGTCACTCCAAAGACTTCTCACCTCCTATAAAGGATAAGGATGCAAAGCCAGAGCAGGGTCAACATTCCCAATATTTCTTTGCTAACCAGGATGGTTTTAAGTGGTGCAAATGTTGCATGCCACATGCTATGCTGGCTGCCCTCAATTCTGGTGTCAGAGGAGAGGGAACAAAACCCTTCTGAATTTTGGAATTCACCTGTGACTTGCAGCAGGATTGGGTGTTAATTTGCGGGAAACTTAACTCCTCTCAGTTTTCAGATCTGAAACACTGGTGTAATCACTAACCTCTTAAGGAATCAGTTTAATTAATTAGTGTTCATAAAGTCTTTGAATTAGAAGACAGTACAGACTGTAAATGCCAAGGAATACTGGTACTATGAACAAATGAACAACAGCAAATGACTATAAGCATGCTGCAAAGGAGGAATGTCATTAAGGAAAGAGGTCCCATTTCAAGCTGCCAAATACAAAGGAGTGAGTCATTTATTTTCAGTATGAAAAACATTTCACTGTTGTTCTTTATGTGATTCTGCTTACGATCATTACTCCTTAGCTAACTGCTATAAATATTTTGAAGTGGTGACACAGTCTTCTATTCCCACCTAGAAATGCGGAAAAAGAGGAGAGGAAAATAGAAAGATAAAAATAGCTGAAGAAGGCATGTCTGGTTTGCCACACGCTTAATTCAGTCATTTTTGTCTGATGCATAGTTTTGCCTCTTTTTCCTGAAGATATCTCTGTGTGGGGGGGGACTGAACCATCCCATGCTTTGTCGTTACAGTCTGACCAAGATTTATGAGTTGGTAACTGTCTAAATTCTGGACCACAAAGCATCATTTTTGTTCTCTCCTGACCTTAGCTGTGACCTCTGGGACTGCAGGCAGAGAGAAATGTGTGACTTGGGTACAGTCAGGCAGGGTAACGCAATCTTCTGGCACTGCTAAAGCACAGCGTCACGTTTCTGTGACACAGAGTGCAGTAAATTGGCTCGCGAAGGAGTTGCAAAGGCTACAAGAGGTGATAGGAATTTCTGTCTCAAACATTTTCAAGCAGTGCCCCAGCTCCCTTGGATGCACTCAGTACACCCAGTGACAAATGAGCAGGTTATGAGTTAATTACTGGGTTAATTTAACACACAATATTCTAACTATTTTTTGCAGAAGTTGTGATTTGAAGCATAATTGTGGAAATTCTGGTACCTGAGGTTTTGGAGCAAAAGATGTGTGTGGATATGTATCCCTGCTTATTTATTCCTTACAATGATGAGTGCATTTGCTGTCAATATTCTATACAATGATGTGCACAGCACAGAACTGGCTGGTCTCTCAGCCTTGTGCTCCTGCCTGGCTGCCAGCTGACCCAGCCCTCCTGCACTGCCTCACCTAAACAGCATCTTTGTCTGGCCCTTGCAATAGAAAATATTTTAATATACAGCAGGACTGTCAATTTTTTCACTAATGTAAGGTTATTGAGATATTTTAACCTTCTGAAGAAGAATCTTCTTCTCCCAAAGAAGTCAGCTAAGAGACACTCATTTCAAACTGGAGCAGCACAGTGGGAAATGGGACTCCCATCTCCAATAGCAGTTGTCTCCATTCCCTCCTCTCATGGAGGCAATGACGAATGGCAGCCAAAACCTCTGGACAAGGCTGCATGAATTGGCTGAGACAGGATTGTTAGGAGAACATGGTTTTGCTGAGCTCACTAAGTGACAGGGCTGTTTAACTTGCACGGCACACTCACCCAGAGGGCATCACTGGGGGAGTAAAGTAAATTCTTCCTGCTCTTTGAAAGACTGAGGAAAAGAAGTGGCAGCACATGGAAGGAACTGGGGGCTCACAGAAACAGAAGAGGTAGAAAATAAAATTTCAGTCCTTTTTTTCTGATTTGGTCTGTTATTTGCTTCATACACAGGTCTGCCAATCAGTAAAATTAGTAAAATACCCAACTAGAGCACTGAGAGTTCTTATTTTAATTTAGCTTTGTATATTTGCTGCTGGAAATTCATTGCAAAAGCCAGTGCACTTTTACTGGGATATGTGACTCTTTACTTTGCTGATTCCAGAGGAAAGCTGACACAGGTTATTTGTGATGATTTTTTCCCAGGTGATAGTGGTTTAACGAAGAGCAAGAAATGACTCAGGTCTTAAAGGAGATTCTTGCCTCTGCTCATTTCAAAACTGTGTTCCTATGTGGAAATGTTAGGGGAGAAGCCAGAGCCACCATGGCTCCTGCAGAGGCTGAGCCTCTTGCTGGAGCCTTTCTGGCAGGTATGAGGTGAAGGTGATCGATGAGGTCAGCATGGGATCCCTGCTCCATCTCTGCTGACACCTTCAGTGCATGTAAATAAGAAAAATTCTGGTCTCCAGCTCTGTCACTCCAAGACTTCTTTGCAGAGCTATGTTTCTTGCAAAATAATTATAACTGCAAATTAGGAGTGGGAGTGTTCAGCACCTCCTTACATCTCTCTCATATGCATCTAAAATAAAATAAGTGCTGCAAAACTATTGTAACCTTCTGCTATAGGTTAAAGTCAGACATGAAGCTGAGACACTTGTTTAGTTAGGAACAAATATGTTGGATTTACTGCCCATTTCTAATCACAGCAAACCTATTTTCTGCACCAAGCAGTCCAGCATGTTTGTAGCAACTTTAAATGTACAACTCAAATAAAGCACAGCTGATCTTGGTCACACCAGGCTTTCACAGCACAGCTTTTGGCCCTGTGGAATGCCATGTCCTCAGCTCCTGGTGGTGATGCTGTTCCTGACAGAAAAGGACGTTCAGGGGTGACACCCGCACAAATCAATGGACACTTTTTCATTACCCTCTAAGGATAAATTTGGTTCAGACCAGTGTTTCTTATGGTGTGTAGTTTGCAAGGGGACAAGAGCAGAAGCGTGAAAGCCAAAGTTCAGTGGGTTATGTTTGCCAGTGGCAGGATTCATCTTTTCTCAAAAATGTTGCTTATGTGAGGCCCTTTAATTGCAGATGGATATGCAGAGCCTGATGTGCTGAGCTACCCTTCCCATGCAGGCTGTAATTTCTTTCTGTAGAAATTACTTTCCAGGATTCAGTGGGCTTTGCTCTAATTTAAAGGTATTTCGTAACAGCCTTTTTAAGAGACTGCTTCTCAAAGCTCTAAAATCTCATTTTGGATGTTCAGCTAAGTTATAAAAATGAGAGGTTGAAATCAGTGCAGCAAATTCTTTCCTAAAAAAGTGAGTGTTTGAGTCATTCCAAGTAATATCCACATTATGGATGCTCCCAATCTATACTGCCTGGGTCAAGAGCAGATCAGGGCCTGAGATCTTGAGATACCATTTAAACATATATATAACAATCATGATCTTCACTTTTCTGATGACTGGAGTCTTCAGCAAGGAAAGGGAGAAGTATTGAATGGAAAATATTACTGTCAGGGTATATTTTACTACCTGAAGTATTTTATTGACTGCCTCAAGGGAATCAATGCTTTAAATAAGCATAACTGCATTAGGAAAAAAGAGAGATTGTTATATGCATTCCTGTGTTTTAAGTTCCTGCTGTATGTTTTATGTTACATGCAACTTGTTGAGCTGGTTAGGGTTTAGGAAATACTTGAGAAAGGAAATGATCTTGACATTTGCAATTTATTTGCAAAACAGATGCAGAAACTGATTGTAAAAAAAAATTTGTCTAAGTATATGATGGCATAAAAATTGGAATAAAATGCTAAATAAATCATAGGGACATATATGGAAAATAAATGTATTAAAACCAATTTAAAATTGTGAAGAATAGTTCAAAAACAGAAAGCAAATGCGAGATAAGGCAACAGAATAGACATCATGGACATGCCTGGGCTTTAAAGGGAGTCAGGATGGTTACATTCACTTCAGAATTCACCAGGACAGGGATCTTATCCCAAACTTTTTGCATAGGTTTAAGCAGAGTACAAAGGGTGTTTTAGAAACCACATAGATACCAATTCTGACTTCATTAATGCGAATTAACACATCTAAGACCCACTTATGTCAAGCCATCTCATAGTCAGAATTTTCCTTTCAGCTCTCAATACAACTGATGACATCTTAGCCTGTCATTGAGGTATCTCAGTGTGGATGTTTTAAGGACTTCTGGGTCATCATATGGTCAGAAATGCATTTCTTCCCGTGGTTAATCCCTTGGATACCATGCTATGTTTGCCTTGAGGCTCATTTCAAGGTCTTGATTAATGCCACCAGTCCATGCCTAGTTAAGCTGGCAGGAGCCCGTTCTGCAACCAAAATGGGTTTCCTGTCCCCCCGTGCTCTCCAGATGGTTGTTTGTGCTCCCTCCCCCTGTGTCGGCACAGGTGTTTCTCTGACCATGCAGTGAGAGATCAGAAAACTGATCTCAGTGTAAACTGACCTGGTTTAAAGAAGAAATGCCTGGTTTTCTCACAGGCATTCAGTTCACTGAATGAAGGGGGAGCGATGGCAAAGCAGGAGCAGCCGAGGTTGGGAGAAGGAGGACGGGGCTCCTTCTGTGATCAGCTGCTCTTGGAGCGAGGAAAGTGCATGAAAATACTTAAGCAGTATCTAGGTATCAATATCCAGCTGGATCACAGGCCTCCTTACAGACCTGCATAAGGAGAACATTCACCCACCACCAACCTGCTGGAGAAGCAGCTCCCTCTGCCAGTATTGGCCGTATGAGCAAGTCCCTGTGGGATTTGCAGCCACAGCTTGGTAGAAATTGCTTATGCCTGTGGTCTTCCCTCATGGTGAGAGAATTCCTTGTAATTAAAAGCAACCAAAACTCTGCCACTAAGTACATTCTAATTTTAGATCTTTAAAATCTGGAAAGTTTTACTCACTGGTGAG
Source organism: Neodrepanis coruscans (assembly GCA_013400695.1). NCBI lineage: Eukaryota > Metazoa > Chordata > Aves > Passeriformes > Philepittidae > Neodrepanis > Neodrepanis coruscans. The sequence continues at coordinate 23,489 of VYZS01104571.1, forward strand.
GTTCTAGGCTGTAACAGTGTATTATTAGTTGCGTTAGGAACAACTCAATGCTTCCATGCTAAAATCCTAAACTTAAAGGTTCCTGTGGACTCACTGTAGTTCCTTTTAATTTCTCTTAGTTTAGGAATAAATTTATTCCCTAAAGACTAGATACAGCACACCAGGAAAGACCATTAACTTTGAGAAGAGGATGAATTGTTTGGTGGCCCCAGCTTTCTTACAGATCCCATTTTTCATGAGTGCAAATGATCTTCCACCTTATTTCACCTGAAGTGTCCACCACAAGACCACAGCAGTGTCTCTCTCCCTTACATGACAGTGACACATCTCCCCACGTGATGGCATCACACATGGAAACAGGATTGTACATCCAGGTGCTGAGTGCATTTTCTGTCACCTGACCTAACTTTTCTCACTCGTTCAAAGGAAAACTGTCACGTTGTGCTGGATATGTGCATTTTGGTCAAATGAGAGCTGCAGTTTTGGTCACTGTAAGAAACAACTCTGAGTTGTGGCTTCTCTGTGTGGGTGTGGCTCCCACACGTCCTTGTTATGCTTTGTTACCTTTGTTACTTTGGCAGGCTTTGTCTGTGAGATCACATTTACCCTCACATGGCTTGGCATAAAGCTTTAGAAAATGGGATAGGTTTTGGTCAGGAAGCACCATCTCCCACATATGGAGTGGTAACAAAGTTATCCAGATGACTGTTGACAGGAAAGGTGATAAAATGAACTAAATTCAAATTACTGGGTTGATGATTTTGCGTTTTGACTGGGTCCTGTCCTAACTCTAACAGCACCCTTGACCAGAAGGGTGCCTAGTAAGGTTTTAAAGAATAATTTGATTAGTTTGTGTAAAAAATACCTGTTGTAGAACACAGCTTTCTACACCAAATATCAGCAAGGATTTCAAGTGTTTTTAAGCTTGGTTCCCTGACAACAGATACCAGTATTTCTTAAACACCCTGCAAAGACAGTAGAGGAGAGACTGATGTATGTTTTTGGATTCAGGTGTACTCCAAAATACTCTTCTGGCCCCTTTCGATGCTATTTTTATTTTGATCCAGAATGACACAAACTTCTGTTGTAGAAGCTGCTCCTACTCTTGGCAGCACAGCTCCTTGTGGGCAGCACAGAGGACATTCCCTGCACTCCTGCTGACAGGGAGGCACAACCAACACAGTGTCCTTCGTGCAGTCTGTGCTCGCTCTGCACTCATTCTGCCACCCTCAGATGCATCTCTGGTGTCTGGAAATGATGCTGGTGTGGAAGGTGGCAGAGCCAGAATGCAGCCTACTTGTCTTCTCATAAATTAACGTGAGATGGTTTGATTAGGTGCGTGTGTATTTTTTCCCTAACACAGTATTTGAAATACACTAGCAGTACCTCACCCCCCCTCCAAGATGCTATACTTAATTAGCCTTCCTGTTTTTTTCTTAAAAAAATAGAGACTGCAACAGGGAAAGAAGGTAAAGCAGCAAAAAAATACAGGAATATATCATAAGATGAAATGGGCAAATCTTGACAAGGATTGAGGGAAAAATAAAACTCTTTAAAGTCTCTGAATGAACTTTTACAAAAGAGAGTAAAGGCAAAATCAGTCATCCAGACTACAATAAATAGCATCATTTACAAGTTTTTGTGAAGATTTTTTTTCTCAAGCAACTATTTTGGAATTCAAATTCCGTTTTTCCTTTTGTGTTTTACCTGTGTTTGAGGTAAAGCGTGAAATTTTCTCTAAATGCCACCCAATAGCAGTTCGTCCTTAGGATATTGTTTTAAACATAATTGAATTGCTGGGGTACATTAAACATTGCAGTGTTTTAAGCAGGGGAAATAATTTAATGATGTGGTCTTCAAGACAGTTAATTAGCCTGGCGTGTATGAAAGTGTAACAAGAACACCACCTACTGTAAAAGTGAATGTTCTACACTCCGGAGCACTAATTCCTGAGAGCTTCACCCTGCATGGAAATCATTAACCCCTTTTTTGTCAAATGTTTTTAGGCAAAATTACTGAGTTCGGAGTTGGGTGGTAGCAGCTCTCACCTACATTAGCCAGAGGGAAAACCTAAGGGGTAAAATAAATTGCAATCGGTTTAAATATTAGGAATGATCCTTTCTGAAAACATTATTCTGGGATCTGATAGAAATCATTTTCCTAATGATGATGGGTTTTTTAGCTGGAAATAGTAAGGATTTAAATAAAAATTCTGGTGACGTCAGCATGGTTTTCAGAAAATTGCTCATGATGACCCTGCTGCAGTGATGCTGTGTTGTTGTTTATCCACCATAGGATGGGCTGTGAGAATATCCAGCACTTTTTCTGTCCCCTCTGCAGGAGGTGACATAGGTCGTGGTGCAGGGAAATGTCCATGTCTTTCCATAACTCTCAAGCTCTGTACTTTTGGGAACAGCCAGTGGAATCTGTGTCTCCTGAGCCAGTGGGGAGCTGTATCCCATCGAGTGCCTCAGGGTCCGGGAGCTCTCCACTCACAGAGAACTGCCAGCACTTTGCAGGACTTGCCCACTTGTCGATGTTTGGCTCAAAGCAAGGCAGGACAGAGGCTTCTCAAAGAGGTCTGCAGGCTTGGACCACCTGGAGTCTTCAAAACGCTATCGTCATCTTTCATCAGAACTCACACAAAGCGTGGTGTATCTTCATCTTTTAAGCTTTGCCTCTTTATCTTGCAGTAACAAAACCATGATATTTAATGGCTGTAATAACACTCCAGGTTTAAAATCCCCAATCCTCAAGGATCTTTTGCCCCTCAGATGAAAGCCACTTACAACTAGTTATAAAGGACGACAGAGCTTCTGATTTTCTGCATTGCTGGGACAGCTGTGAGACAATTCAATGAGAGGATAACGCCTTCTGCTAAAAGGATCAAAAAGAGAAAGAGAAATCTGATGGGGAGGAACAGGGACGGAATTCTTCAGGGAACAAAGCATAGTGCTGGCCCTGTTGAAGGCAGTAGAGATGTTGCACTTACTTCCAATAGCTCCTTATTTTACTCAAAGTCACTTTCTGCTTTTATGTCTGCAGCTGAAAGTGTCGACCACAGCAGAATTTTCTCTTCCAGTCAGAGAGCAGATTTCATGTTTTGCAAGCGACGCTGAACACTGGCAGTGACGGGAGCATTCCTGATTAAACAAACTCCCTAATAGACCAAGTCTTGCGCTGCTAAACTCGCATGCATTATTGCGCAGGAGGCCAAGCATATTTCAGCCACAATGATGGAGTGGGCAGCACTCTGTCAGATCAATTATGTACAAGGCCCATCTTCTCTATGATTCCCTCGATTTTTCCTCCTGACAGTTCACCTTGTGCCCAACCTTCTGTTCTCACAGAGAAAAACCTGCAGACAATAGAAAACCTAAGGCTGTTTTTCCTCGCCACTAAACGGTATAAAGTAACTCTTTCCTGTCAGGTTCCTCATGACTTTTCACACAAATTTATCTTCCCCAGTTTAGGGGATTTATAACTTCTCTTTCCTTTTTTTTTTTTCTTTTCCCCTCTCTGATAATGTCATGAAGATAGTGAGTGCACACTAGTGTGGTCCCTGTACATTAATAGCACTGCAGCTGCTGGCAGATACTCCAGCCTGCTCCAGCTTCAGTGAGGAGCTACTGTGCTCAGACACTGCCAATTTCCCATCCTGTGGACCTGGTCCACATTGGGCTCTGGCCTATTCCACATCCTGCCCATGCAAACAGCAGTAATATTGGGCTTTAGCAAATGTTTCTTTTCATAACAGAACACACCACTGCCCAGGGAATATGAGTCCTAGCAGAGACTGTTGAGTTCCCAGTCAATTATCTGGTGCAAGTGGCCTCAACCATTTATAATCAGTTCTGCCCTGCAGTATTTAATTCAAAGAATGAACTTGAATTTGGTAAGTGAGAACCAATATCGACACATACTGCCTGGAATAATTCAAAGCAGATTTCATGAGGGTGAGGTGCTGAATAAAAATAAACTGAGTGGTGTGAGCTGGGTCAACTGTAGAGAGGAGAACTGGACTGAAGCTGGTGCCTCATCTCTGTCCTGTAAGTCAAACTGTACAGCTGGGTCAGCAAAATGAGCTTTGATTGTGCCCAGGCTGAAAACTACCAGGAAAACACAGCAAAGAGAGAAGAAATTGTTGAATGGCTCAGGCAAAGTTTCTTTTATTCCTTCTGTGCAGAAGGAGATACCGGCGCACATGTTGAATTCCTGTGAACTCAGTTGCGTGCGAGCAAAACCAACACAAAACACAATTAAGCAATCAAGCCCATTGTTATAGGCAGGGTTAGATTCCCCATCTATCAGAAATAGAAGTAGGACCAAACTGAAACAAAGCTCAGACAGATGTGTGTGTACAAACTCAAAGCAGAACTGATGGCTATCAGGGACCTCCTGGAGCCTGTACAACACACTGGTGGTGGGAAGCTTGGGACACATTCTCTGCCTTCAGTAGAAGTGTCTGAGCCATCCCTGCAGATGAAGCCCCAGATGAAGAGTTTTGGCTTAACTAAATTGCTCAAAACAGCCAGTGTTTGTGATGTGTATAAAGGGAGAGAGCCACACACCCCCAGCACAGGAGAGGAGCTGCCCTGGAGCTGGTGCAGGGAACATTAAAGGCAGCCGGAGCAGTCGGAGCACGGACCACAGCACAAGCCCTGGGGAACTGAGACTGCAGACAGCACTCAGCCAGGGATACAAACACATTTTTTTAGTTCAGGTTGATATCTTCCACAGATGCCTTGTCTTCCCAACAAACTTCCTTTCCTAACCTCCCTCTCCTCTGATCAAAAGACTCTTGTCTTTTGATAGGGCAGAAATTAAGCTGTTTTTCTACCTGTGTCACTTGAACCTGGGGAGAATTCAAGGTCTTGATAATGTGGCTTTTCCACATAGTCTTCTTTTACTTCTCACCATTTTCCCTTTACTTTGATCTGAAGGGTTCTGCTTTCACTTTCCAATCTCACTTGTCTCTCCCTCTGTAATGAGAATCCCGATAGCAGATATATTATGTGATACATTGTGTCAAGCAGTCACAACACTGTAGGATCACAGTGTTATGGAATAAAGGCTACACATGGCAAGTGCAAGATTTATCCATGGAAAGTCATTGCATCTTTTGATTGAGAAAAAATACTCTCTAACGTAATCTTAGCATTTTTGGTCTCTAATACCCAAATTCATTTAGAAAATGAGATGGTACATAATAATAATTCAAGTTTCAATGGCTAACCAATACACAGTAAAATGTTTTCAAATGTATGTAACTGCTGTTATTTGGGATAAAATGGTTTTCATAGCTAATCGCTCCTCCTATCAAGGACTACAGCAGAACCTTTCTAAAAAAGTGTCCTGGAATGAATAAGGTTACATCTTTAAAGACAACCTCATGTATCATTAGCAACAAAGAGCAATGAGTCTTTTCTCAGTGGAAAAGGTCAGCCCTTTATATGGTCTCTGGTATTTAAGGTTTTAATTAGAGATCAACTATGTAATGATGGTGCCTGATGGTGTAGTGCTTTGTGTTGTTAAGGCTGTCTGCAAACAGAAGTCCTTGAATCCTTTGACTTCCTACTTGGACATATTTCCAGTATATACATATAATTTTAGACCTACAAGTGAAATTACAAACTCTAATCATGATTCAGGTGAAGAACAGTGAAAGATCAACTGGAAGCTGGTCCTGAAACACAACAAAATTTACCTGAAAGTTATCAGGCAGTGGTGTGAGAAGATTTAATCCTGCTGCAGAACCTGGTAATTCCAGCTCCTACCACTCCTGCCTTTCTGCTGGGTGCACTGGGGAAGGAATGGGCCCAATAACCTACATTACTAGTGAATATTTCGATCTGACAGCTCACTCTCTCTCTCTGACAGCAGTGCTGTGACAACACGTCTGGGTCAGATTCAACACGATTATGTAAGCCACCAACCAAACCTTTTTTGGAATACATTAAAGGCTGCTTAAGTACAAAACCCACCCATGCAAATCTTAAAATGCAGGGAAATATTTGGCTAAGGAGAGCTTTGGACACCCCTTTGTGCCCACACATTATAGCAAGCAATCACACTGAGAAACAGCCTCCACAAGAAACTCCTTTGCATTACCAGCATCCAAGAACTCTAACACATGCCCAGATTCCTCTGGCAAGAGGAACAAACCTTAACCTCAGCTAGAAGTTGGCACCACCAGCTTTGGAAGGGGAAGCTCCGACGGCTGGTATCTTTTGGGTGGAATCAGGCAGAGGAGGGAAATCAGCTCTAGAAAAGGTCTGCCTCAACAATGTGGGGTTTTTTTCCAGTCTACAGCATAATATACAACATTTCTTAAATCACTAGTTTGTATCCAGGACTGGAAACGCCATCTTTGATTTCTGGGAAAGGTATGAATATGGTAGGACTTGAAGTGAGAGATCCCTGTCCCTTCTGGCAGGGCTCTGGTAGATTTTGGCCAATGGTACCAGACAGATGGTTGGTCTGATTGGAAGCTCAACCTTTTCTTATAGTTGAAATCCTTTCTCAGTGCTTCTGTGTTTTATTTCTGACTTGACTATTCCGAGCTTGATTTAAATAGGGCATTCATAAGCAGAAAGAAAGGTGCCCACCAAGGGCTCCGAAGTGCTTGGAGTTGTTTAGTATTAGCACCGCAGGGGCTTTCTATGCAGGCAGCATTTCACCAATCCCAAAACAACTTTTCATGCCACTGGTTCATCCTGTGCTACAGCCATTTATCCAAACCTGTCTTGGACAGAACTGAGGACACAGTGGAACTGAGAGGAGATGCCATCTTCAGAGCTGTGGTTACGGCGCTGGGACTGGATGCTCTTGGGTTTGAGTGGCACGTGGCAGGGCTGGCTCCAGGCCAGGCATGGGGATGGCCTGAGAGACACGTCCCTGCTAGGGCAAGGGCTCTCAGCCTCTGATGAGATATCACTTATGAGGCATATTTCATGCCCTCAACGGTGGCCTCTCTCACCTGAATGTCATGTCAGTGTCACTGGTTCTCGCTGAATTTGGAGCTCAGCAGTTCCTGGGAGCTGAGAGCATCTGCCTAGAGGCAGGATATTGCTTATCAGCATCTTGGTTCTTTAGGATTTAGGCTAATTCTCCAAACTCATGCTGAGCTGTTACCCAAAGCTTTTCAGCTGAGAAAGAAAGAAATGCTTTGTACCCCACTCCTAAAGGGCTGCTGATTTCTGGGCCAAAAGTCAAGTAAAACCTAAACCAGCCTGGGACTCTGCCTGTGCTCCCTGGAGGCAAGAACTGAATTCACAACGTGCACAAGACAAGAAGACCAAGCAGAGAAAACTACTTCAGTAGGACACAAGGGCAGGAAGGGACTTTACACTAAGGAAGTGGCCTCAGTAGCACCCCACAGTCATAAACGGTACTAAAAAGGAATTTAGCTGAAAGAAGATCAAGCAAGTTCCTGTGATGCTGAAAGGACGCAGTGACAGGGAGCCCCTCACATGGATGTAGCTGTGAATGTTACACCAATTCCTTGAGTTACTAACACAGTCTGTCCTTCCTTTCCTTAAAATGGAACATGGTGACAGATCTTGAGTAAAACCATTAGGGTTAGTGGAGGTACTTTGGATTTGCAGACTTTGCAGACCTAAGCAGACTTTGGCCCCTCTGGTTTTAAATGCCTCAAGAAATGTGCACTTCTCATGCAGAATAAGAAGTAGTCACAATACTAAATTTTGTCATTTCCTCATCATCCACTATGTAAGCAGGCAAAGAAAACATACATTATGCTGTTTTAGAAAGGAATACTCTCCTTGGGGCTCCCAAGTAAGAACATCATGTTTCATATAAGTGATATGCAAGGTATTTGATTATTTGTAAAAATCCCTGTGATTCAGCAGCACTGTGGGCTCTGTGAATCAGGGGGTGATGTGAAGGGATGTTTATTTGAAAGCCTTGTCTCCGTCAGCAGCCCACATCGTCTCTAATCCTCAGGGACCTGCTTCCTCTCTTCCTGAAACAAGGTCTTTGCTGCACAGCCTGGTTTCTGTACTCCACTGACCTCCCTGCCTCGGATTTTGAGAAGGTTACATATTGGTGTAGGAGTTAGGTTCAAGTATGAGTTCTCTGACAGGGGTATAAATTTTCTGAGGTATTCTTTTACATATGAAAATATGGTTATTTGTATTCTTGTAAAGTCAGCTAGGGCTGCTGGTGGTTAGGAAGAGAAATTTTCCCATCTCCTGTACCGAGTACCTGCAGTTGTACCTGATTCAGTCTGGGAAATTAAAGTCTTTCTGAAGGAGACATTCACAGAGCCATCGATTGTTACAAGAACAAATAGGACCAATGTCTGAACTTCTGTAAAACACAAACATCCACACGGATGCCTTTTTAACCTCAGGCTTATCTTTTAGAGAATCATTTGCTCCTACTATGAACCCAGATGGATGAGCTACTTATAGGCATCTCATATTTCCCAATAGATCTACAAGGGAAGGAGACCTTGTCTCAGATTTTTAAACACATAGTCAGCTTTCCTTTTTAATGGATATTCACATTCTTGTGCTCTAAGCAAGGGGAATGGAAATCAGTAAAAAAAGAGGGAAAGATGGAAGAAAATAATTTAATTTCTGGTACTTTAGTTTCAATAATTTTATTAGTATTGCCCCTGTGCAGTCACATACTGCTTTCTATTACTTTCCTGTACTAGCTGCACTCATAAGAGTAAGAGGCACAGTGGCCCATGACTGGGTAGGTCAGCATTTTTTATTTCCTTTCAGCTCACTCTAATGAAAAGCACATGCGTCCAGTAAATCTTGCCTTTTCCCTTATTAAACCAGTCGATGTTCATTACTGAGGTCTGTGCTGGGCTGGGTGGGAATCAATAAGATGATCCTTTTAATCGCCTTAGTAATCAACAAGCTATTTCTTATTTCAATCTCAGCCCAGTAGTCATTGAAATCCAATGATTTATCTGCATTACACACGCACTCACACACACACAGAGTAGGGGGGTTTATATGTGAATGAGGGAGAGAGAAAGGCTGAATTTTGTGATACACTTTAAATTATTGTGCCAGAGAAATTCTCCCAATTTCATTATTTACCTGCTGGTACCCAGTGCACGCATGCCTGGGATGACAGAGTGGGAGGAAGAGTTATGCCAGTCCCTGCAATGCAATAGATGAAACTGCAGAAAATAAAGGGATTTTAATGGAAGGAATGGCCAAGAGAGTCATTATACCTGCCCTAAATGCACCTTCCTGATTACTCCTTCTCATTTCCATTTCTGCCTAATCCAGACATAGAGCACAGAGTTGCTGAGAGCACACTATGAGCACAGATCTGCTGTGTAACCACTGGCAATATTTCCTCTTGGTGCCTCATTTTCTCAGTTGTAAAACAGGGATAGGTAGGCTGATTGCCTGTAAAAATTTCAAAGAATACTATTGTACAAGAGCATTAGTTCTGGATAAATCCTGACTGTGTTTCAGAATTAAATGCTATTGTCCCCTTGGCTCTTCCCAAGCAACAAGTCCTGTCCCATGAGTCCACCCTGCACAATAGAGGCACATTTGGAGTGCTGCACACTCAGAGCTTGGCAAATCCTGTTTTCTTTCTCCTTTTTGTGCCTGTATTTGGAGGGCCTAAACACAGAAATATTTTAATGTTTTTCCTTTGATTCGTCCTAGACCTGTTTTGTGCGGAGAATTCAAGGGAAAGAGGTGCAAGACAGCAATGATGGAACTGCAGTTCAAAAGCTTCCATGGATGGATGGGTGGCTCCTGCAAGCCTTACTCAGTGGAGAGGCTCTGGGATGTTATTAGGACTGATTGTCTGAGTAAGGATTGTTTGCACTAGTGGGCTAAACCGAGCATTGCACACCAGTGATGTATCTGTATGAAATTTAGTTTGACTGCCCAATCAAAGTATTTAGGCAGGAATAGCAAAACCCTGACAGTGTTGAAATAAACAGCAAGTGTTCCGTTGATTTTAGTGATTTTACCTCGAATTTTCTTCCTGCTGAAAGATCATTGGAGTATGATTCATGGATCGTGTTAATAGATGGGAAATTGACGCTGGGACTTCTTCCTGCTGATTTATAAACTTTGGTTTTGGGAGAGCAGAAAATGAAAGGAGAAGGGGAAAGAAAAAAAGTTGAAATGAAAGTGCATCAAGTGCAGACATTGGAGCATCTTTCAGCTGTGCCTCGTCTTACGTAAGGCCAAGCTGTGTTTGGGCTGCAACCCGACACTGCCGCTTTCTCCCCCAAACAGAGCTTTTTCTCATAAAATTCACTCAGGCACTTCTTCTCAAGTTCTTCATACACTTTTCGCAAGAAAAAAGAAATCATTCATATCTCTCAAAGAGAGTCTCGGATTCTTCAGATATTTTCCATTATAAGCTTTTGGCACCATTATTACCCGCAGATCAAGTTACTTTTCTGATCCCCCTTCTTTCATCTACTAAAAATGGATTATTTCATTATTAGCCTGGAACCGTTACTGTTCACAGAGATCAGGTCTGTATATGAACAATGCCTACCCCAGTATATTACTGAAAATCCTGGGGCTCTTGTAAGGTTTCCTTTAAACACTAGAACTCTATTTTTTGTGAGACCAGTGTAGTAGCACAGGCTCTGAAAGGACATTCCTTTTCTCTGAATTCTGCAAAAGCTAAATATGGTTGTTTTCCATAATTTATGGAAGATCTTAACTGGTTTGCATGTATAAAACATATGTGTGTGTGTGTGTATATTTATAATTTTACTATAGTTTAACTATTTAATTAGCTGTAACTATAGTTTAACTATTTAATTAACTGTAATTTAATGTTGCTGTCATGTCAAATCTGTCAATGTATTAAAAGAAGTCCAGGGAAAAATGGCCAGCCAGTCACTCTAAAATTTTCTATTTGAGTAGTTCAGACAATGGGAAACGATTTTGTCTGTTGTATTTCCAGCTTCTCTTTTCCTGTTCTTCCTCTTCCATTGGAAGTACATCTTTCCACATGTGGATCTCAATTGAAGAAGTAGGAACGTCTCTGGAAGGGAAATGCAGACCTACATCATGAACCAGAGAGGGAATGTTTTTAAGTTACTGTTAGGAGATGGTCCTGCTCTCCTGTTTCTGTCCCATTTGCCAGTTTCTGTGGTTAAAATCACCCCCAGCACCAGAGATCTCACAAACGCAGAAATCTATGAAATGGAGCAGAAATTTTAACCTTGCAGGTCCTGGGACAGTGCCCTCAACCACACAATTATTCCTCCTTCTCCTTCTGAGTCCTTTTTGCAGAGAGCAACGGTGCCAAACTCTGATCCCACTGCCATTACCTCTGCTCCACCTTCTCAGAGCAAAACATCCTCTCATGCCCTCAAAGCATTTTCCTGCAGGACAGCAGCTGTCCTCTGACATTAATTTCAACAAGGACCACCAATAATCATAGAATCCCAGAATGGTTTGGGTTGGAAAGGCTGTTGAAGCCCACCTAGTTCCCCTGCCCCTTCCACTATCCCAGGTTGCTCCAAGCCTCATCCAACCTGGCCTTGAACACTTCCAAGGATGGGGCAGCCACAGCTTAACTGGGCAACCTGTGCCTGGGCATCACCACTCTCNCCCCCCTGCCATGGGCAGGAACACCTTCCACTATCCCAGGTTGCTCCAAGCCTCATCCAACCTGGCCTTGAACACTTCCAAGGATGGGGCAGCCACAGCTTAACTGGGCAACCTGTGCCTGGGCATCACCACTCTCATATTAAAAAATTTCTTCCTAAATAATCCTAAGACCATGACAATTTCTAGGCACCAGCAACACGGGTAGTGGCAGAACAGATGGAACCACAGGTAGAGCACTCACTTCCCATCCCCACTCCTCTGAGAGAGCTTGAATTCTTTATGTCCTCCATGTGCCTGCTAATTAAAGTGTCTTATCTGGTTAGAATCCATCATAACCTGTTTTCTACTTAATATGAGACAAATGGTTTACGTAAGTAGAGACCTGAGTTAGACACTCATTTCCTATACAAACAAGGGTGATTTCAACATTTTTAGCATTTCTTCTATAATGACCTGTTTCCTTCTGTGTTTAGTTTAACTAATTTAATTGAGCACTTTGATTCTTTTTACTTTCATGGTCCCTCCTTTCTGTGCGTGCCATTTCCATCCTCATTCAATCCCATGTTGATGAGGCAAGAAAAAAAAAAACCAGAACACCCCACCATCGATTCCAGTTGCCTAGGCTTGATTCCGAATCTGGAATTTAGCAGGAATCCTCTGTTACGCTGAATTATCGCACAGAGGCGAGCGTAACATCTTTGTGGGATGTGGGCTCTTCCAGACTCTTTGTCCTCCATGGTAATGTCCCAATCACACTGAAGTGCTCCCAAATGTGCGAGGACTATTTAAGCTTTGTAAATGCCGTCCTCCAAAAATCACTCCACATAAATGTTTCATGTCTCTCCTCTGCGATGCACAGGCCCCAAACATTCAGCTGTGAGGGTGTTTATATTTGTGGAACTCTCTTGAACATTTGCTGTGGATTTCAAACAGCTGCTACACTGAAGCACTGGGAATAGTAAGATCATGAATATTCAGGTGAAGCCACTGGAATGAACAGCCGTTAATAGAATAAATGCCTAAACAGTTGTGTAAGGCTTATTAAGACCTATTGGGGCTGAGATAATAAATTCCCTCTTTGACATGTTGCAACTACTGTAGTTTAAACATTTTGGACCACCTCTTCAGAACTGAAAGAAAAAATTATGTTAGTTCTGTGTGATAACACAATGAAACACCTGGAAGGCTTGGCGCTTGTATTAGATTTGGCAGAGAGATTGTAACATGCCAGCTCATCCCCACTTAAAATCATGGCACTGTTTATTGTGTTAGTTGTCAAGGTTATCCAAATTACATACAGCCTGGACCGAGCACACTTATCTCATTAGAGAACATATTTTCTTACTATATTCCCTTCAAGTTTGGAAATAATAATATTATACTTTTGCAATGGAGCAGTAACATGGACAAACTATTGCAAAAATGAAAAACTAGTTAGAATGTTAAAAAAAATCCCAAACAAAACCATTCAAAGTTATTTTATCCCAAACCCAATGAGGTTCAGGAAACCAGCACAAGCAGCCTGGCTTTGAGCCTTCAAAAAAGATGGACATCCCTTCAGTTGACAGGTTTGCTATGGGGACACCTTGGTGGCTGCTGTAACTCCAAAGCACTCCAAGTATCCAGAGTGGTTAATTGTTGCAGGAGAGCTGTCTTTTCCTTTGAATTTAGCTGTCACGTTGCATTATGCGGTGTTGTACTGCCTGGTTCTGGCACACTGTGTCACGAAACATAAAATCCGACAGGATGCAGTGTAAGTCTTGCAGGTTAAAATTTAAAGGCAAACTCAGTAATATTTGATCAGTTACCTGCTGTCAGTTCAGATAAAGGACGTTTGATCTCCATGAGCAGGGCTAACTTGTGAGAAGGAAACTTGCACATGGCACAGGGCTGCACTCAGCCTGAAGCAGCGTGAGCTGGTTAGTGGCAAAGCAGCTCAGGTGCACTTTGAACTGTTAAAAATTAACCCACTTGGCTCTTTTTTAGTGTTTTAAGAAAATGATCACACTATACCCATATTTACTAATCTCTGTGGGTGACAAGCAGATTCTGGGTTGTTGTTTCAAGAGGAAAACCACAGGTTACCTAAAAACCCCAAAAGAATGACTTAATTGTGCTTAAATTTTTACAAACCCCCAATTTTAACACACTGCACTTTCAGAGACCTTTCTGCCAGCATTGATTGGCTTCTCAGATCTAGTTGCATGAACGATCTCATATGTGTTTGTTGACTGCCCACCCAGCACACTGTATAAATCACTGTCTCCATGAAAGCATCAGAACCTGGTTAGGATGAAATAAAAGTGAAAATCACAACATTTCCCTTCATCCATTCCCCTGCACTCCTGTTTTTCTGTGACCTGTTTATCAATATGAGAACCAAATCTGTTTCGGAAACTTCAGTGTCATGGTTACATTTTAGGAGGAAGGAACAGATGGAATAGATTAATTAGTCAAACTATGTTTAAGTAGAAAGGCATTTCTTTCCATGAGTAGCCAAAGGCTAGAAACAACATATAAGGGACAAGGAGAAGTGCCTCAGGACTTCTTCCTTGCTGGAACAGCTTCCCAGTTTCAGACTTTCAGCAGCATAAAGGGTCTTTGAATTCCGCTCCTATTAAGAAGTAGGTCAGGAGGTGCCTGATTTGCAGGATGGCAATTGCTCCCTCCAGCTTGCTCAAAGTAGCCACTCCAAAACATTTTCTGCATGTTATTTTTGTAGGGACTCCGGTGTTACAATGATTCTGACCAGCTACTCCTGCAATCTGTAGGGAAGCAAATGTCCCTGCTGCTGGATCCAATACGTGCCCTCGCTCATCAGCAAGCGCCTGCCTAATACGATGCACCATCATCTGTCTCCAGTTTTCCAGAGCCTCGGGCGGATACTCATTTCATCACCTCCCCATTTTTCCAGCTTGGAACAGAAGACTTGACACCACACTTCTGGCTCTCTGAAAGGAAGCTGGGCCAGACATGCCACTGCTTCAGAAACTCAACACGGCTTTGTTTAACACCAGTATTGATCTGTGACTGGTGATACCACCCTGTGTGAGGAAACAAAGCCTGCAGTACAACTGGTTTGGAAATCAGATTTCAGTAGGTAACTCTGGCCTGTTTCATTCCTGTGTCCAGCCTGGTACCACGTGCTGCAAGGCTTTTGGCTTGGTTTCGGTCATCCTTCCTAAGCGTAGATACTTTTTCATTACACCTACCTGTGGCCATAAAATGGTCATAATAATCCTTGCCAACCAGTGAAGAGGAGTGTGCCCATCATGAATGTAATTTACCTTACTTTATGGGCTTTTTTTTTGACACAGACTATAAAGAGGGTCACTAACAATCTGACTTAGGTACTAGTCAGCTGAGCACCAGGCAGAAGAATTCAGCCCCTTCCTCATGCTTGTTTGGTTTCAAAGGAGCAACTCACACAAGTAATCATATTTACTAACTAAAATGTGTTAATTCTCCTTCTGACAACTTTTAGATAATGTGTTTTAGTGCTGTTTCTGTTTTTATTTTCTGTCATGGACAGAAGGGGAAGATGGACAGGAATCTGGGATGGAAACAGTTATTTCAGATAACTGAGTCAGGAAAGATTTTGGCCAAGAGGAAGATTTAAATCTAACCCAGATGTAGCTCACTGGTGTCTGGAACAGCAGAGATGGTCCCAATCACAGAGTAGCACCCAAGGCTGGCTCAGGAAGCAAAGGGATGTCTGTCGGTTGAGGAGAGAACTGTTTGCCTTGCCCCCAGCCAAAGGAAATGTCCTGGGACTGCAGCTGGGCAATGTGGGATCAGGGAAAGGATGGAGCTTTGAAAGCAAATCCTGCTGGCTTCCTTTCTCATTGGCAAAGCAGCAGAGTTGATATAAGTAGAAGCAGGGTCTCAGGAGGAGGAAGAAAGTATTTTACTCATTGTGTGGTATCTGAGTGGGGGTCTCTGTGCCCCCTCCTTCCCTGCACAGGTGGGTGGATGGCCACGGTGCCATGGGCTGAGCTGGCATAGCTCAGGATAAAACTAGTACAATCCTCTGCCTCATCTCTCCTTTTTCCTGGGCAAGGAGGCAGCTGTGTATCAGAAAGGTATCACCAAATGCCACATGCCTGAGGGAACAGGCAGTTATACTCCCAGGGTTATGCATGTACAGAAAGCCTGACTTTTTTAGATGTAGCTTTCTGAGATTGGCTTTAAAAAATCCCTTCAAATTCACTATATTTTCCATGTCTTTGCTATAGTTATGAGGAGAAGGTAGGAAAGCAAGCAAGGAAGCAAGAAAGATTTCTTTCCTGGTTACCTAGCAGTAACCCTGGGCACTAAGATCTGAAATGAACCTCACAGTGCAGAAAACACTCTGT